>APFE031025030.1:90340-143957 GCA_000404065.3 Pinus taeda | reverse complement strand
AATTAGTTTTTAATTCATTTAGAAAGAGGTCCTTTTTATTTTTATCAAATATTAAGTTCTTTTGGTTGTAAGTATTATTTTCTATGGGAACTCTATGCATGACAAAATTGAGGGTAATAAGTAAAGGCCTATGATCGGAGTCAGGCTCGTGGTCGTTTAAGATGTCAAAGTTTATCATTTCGTTGTATAATGGAAGATCAGAAATAACATAGTCTACCACACTGCTACCAAGTCCATGGATGCAGGTCATGTTGCTGGAATTGGGCCACGTTTTTAGACCGTTGCAAATTATTAGATCCTGAGCACTACAGAGCTTGACTAGCTCTGACCCAAACAAATTCTCCCCGAGGTCTTCAGAGCTCCTTTTGTACCTACTAGCCAGGGTAGGGTCTTCGTCTAACCAAAGAGGATTAGGGTTGGAACGATTGCTTAAAATAATAGCTTGGTTGTTTGAAGTTCGAGCATTGAATTCACCTATTAAAAGGATATTACCCTCATTCCTTAGGCTAGAGATATCATTCTCTAAACTATTGTAAGGGTTAGTTTTATCGAGATTCTTCTTCTTATAGAAGTTAGAATTAAAGGGGGGGAAATAACATATTTCTATGTATGACTTTTTATTATTAATGTCTCTGATCTCTATCCAACTAAATTGGTTGTGAGGGTCGTTTTTATAAATCCTAACATAGGGGGAGATGTTCTTCTTAATGTAACAAGCTATTCCCCCAAAGCCTCTACGAGAGGATCGCTTGTTCCACGTAGACCATAGTGTAAAGCCATCTATGTTAGGGACCTTAGATTCTTCGTGCTCCCAAGTTTCAACAAGCAAAATAATATCAACATCATTTGAGATCCAACTTAGCTTGGGGCCTTTGTTCCATGGGAAGCCCCGACAGTTCCAAGAAAGGATCCGAAGCATGTTTGGTTGCTATTGATTACTATCTTTTTGGTTTTTATCCCGAATAAAGGCTTTTCTGTTTCTGATTATTGCCCATTTTCCTTCCTTTCTAGCTTCTTTTACCTTTTGAACCTCCTTTCTTAATTCAGCTTGATCTTCTGGAATGAGATCCTCATTTATGAATATTCCTGTTCCTTTTAGACTTGAGGTTTTACTAAGTATGTTGTGCTTATGATCAGTAGAGCTCACCTTTATGCGGATTAATCTTCCTTTATTCTCGGTTAATTTCCCCAACCTTGTTGCTTCTGTGAGACACCCTGTTTCAATTTGTAATCTATTATGTAATTCTGTTTGGACTAAGGCTAACGTATCCTCATCTGCTTCCTCGTTTAAACCGAAGAGTATAAGGTTTAAGGTCCTTTTGTTACGTTCATGGTCTAATTCTATTAATTTTTTCATTTCGTCTTTAATTGGTTTAATATCTAACTTATCTACCACGTTATTTAGGGTGAGACGACTATTAACTTTTTCTTCTAATTCTTTAATCATATCTTTCATTTTAAGACCCTCTAAGGTATCAGCGTCTCCTTGCTGGGGTGGTTGGTTAGTATCTTGGTTTTGTTTTTCTATAGCATGCAATCTAGTCTCCATTGCCTCCATTTTATTCTCCAGCAGTTCTATTTTATTTTCTATTTGTTTCTGGATAGTGTTTTCAAGAGATGTAAGTTTGTTTTCCAACACGGCTTCTAACTCTTTTTGTAACTTGGTTTCTCTTTCTTCTCTGCGTTTCTCTAAAGACTCTATATACTTGTAGAGGCCTTGTAGAGTAACTGTGCTAGGTCTTCCCTTGGTAATCTTTGGTAACTGTGGTGAAGTATTCATACTTGAAATTATATGAACAAAAAGAAAAAGAAAAAGAAAAAGATAAGGAATGTGTGCACCTGATATCCGAACCTGATGTACGAGCCAAGATCTCCAAGCTTTGGATTGTGAGCTTTAAAACCAATAGACTGTTTATATATTGCCGAGACGAGACTGTTTATATATCTTCTGAGACTTGAAGAAAACTGTTTGTATATATGCGAAGATATATATCACCGAAGTTCAAATGCGAAGACTGTTTGTATATATGCCAAGACTGTTTGTATCCAATTTATATATGCGAAGATATCTATCACCGAGGACTGTTCAAATGCGAGTTTATCACCAAAGACTGTTTGTATATCACCGAAGACTGTTTGCATATCCGAAGATATATATATGCGAGTTTATCACCGAAGATTGCTTGTATATGCGAAGACTGTTCAAATATATGCGAAGATATATATATGCGAACATATGCGAGTTTATCACCGAAGATTGTTTGTATATGCGGAGACTGTTTTATAAACAAGCCATCCTCAAATGCGAGTTTATCACCGAAGACTGTTTGTATATGCGAAGACTGTTCAAATATATGCGAAGATATATATATGCGAAGATATGCGAGTTTATCACCGAAGACTGCTTGTATATGCGAAGACTGTTCAAATGCGAAGATATATATATGTGAAGATATGCGAGTTTATCACCGAAGACTGCTTGTATATGCGAAGACTGTTTTATAAACGAGCCATCCTCAAATGCGAGTTTATCACCGAAGACTGTTTGTATATCAAGACCAAAAGTTTATATGTGCGAAGATATCACCGAAGATATATATAACATGCCAAAACTGTTTGTCGGAAGATATCACCGAAGATATCACCGAAGTTGATATTACTAATGATACTAACAAAAAATAAAATAAACCAGTAGATAAATAAATATAATTATTAGTAAGGATAAAAATAACAATAAAAATACATAATTAAATAAATACCACTAAAAATGGATGACTAAATGAATACTGCTAATAATCCACCTATAAGTATATATATATCTATTATTTTAGATATATATATCTAAGAGAGAGAGTTGTGCAAGTACATTTCACCTTGATAAATGGAGTACACTCACCTTAAAATTGGGGCCTTTTCACTTTTCTAACTGAAAAAAAAAAAAAAAAATTACAATGTGGTTGAATCTTTTGTTAGAAAAATAATTTTACGAGGAGAAAGGAACTCAAAAATTAGTAACGGAAAAGTAGGCAAGGTCAACTTCAGTTGCAGAAAGGTAAATCTTAGCTTGCGGCGAGGATATCGCAACCACACAAGGACTTAATTAAAACATACATTTCACTCACGGCAAAACTGAGTAAAATAAAAGAGGTTGTAGAAATTTACTTGTGTAAAATTAAAACCATACCGCAACTGACCATACTTTATATTATATGTCAAAACATAAAGAAATTACATTTGCATGGTAAATGGAAGCTACAGCTCCAAGTGAAAAACAAAACAAAGTTATTATGCATTACTAGGTTGCAGTGTAAAATAAAAGAGGTTGCAGATATTTACTTGTGTAAAATTAAAACCATAATGCAACTAAGCACGCTTTATATTATATGTCAAAACATAAAGAAATTACGATTGCATGGTAAATGGAGGCTACAACTCTAAGTGAAAAAAAAAACAAACTTTCTGCGATTTACGCATTACTAGGTTGCGGTGTAAACTTCTGTAAAACTATGTAAAACTAGTTTTCAGGCACCCACCAAAATTTCCTCCATAATTTTCTCCTCACTACCTCACAGGCTCTCGCTCCCTAACTTGCCCAACATTCCCAAGATTACAAATGACTTTTACTTGCATATTTATCTTAACATACAGATTTGACATTAATTACATGAAAAAGAAAATATTTAATACGAAACATGGGTAATTTTACATAGTAAATGATTTTCTGAACTTGCAAGTGTTTTAGAGTGTGGGAAACACTCGAGGAATGAATGTTTGACCATATCTATTTATTAAACTTCATTAAATTCTTTCAATTATGTGATATGTTGTGGACTGCTCTGCTCTAAACTTATGTTCTAACTCTTGTTCTTCTTCTTGCAAACAAAATCGCAACCGTGCAGTGGTTGACTGGGAAAGCATGGTGTTTCTCAGTTTTTTTAAGGTCGTGGTTGTGATTATTATTTCCAACACTCCCCCTTAATCGCAACTTCCGCCATTGACAATTCACAAACTGTCGCCATTGACAATTCACAAACTATCCCTGAGATAAACAAAACTTTCACGGGGCAATGGCTTTATGAAAATATCAGCAAACTGTTCCTGTAACCTGCAGTGTTGCAACACAATTACATCATTGTTAATCAACTCTCTGATAAAATAATATTTAGCAACAATGTGTTGGCTTCTCTTATGAAACACATAATTCTTTGACAATGCAATTGTGGATTTTTTATCACAAAAAATAGTTGTCGCTCCATCTTAGTCGCAGTGAAGATCCCTCAACATCCTTCTCATCCAAACTACATGACATGTTGTTGTTATTGCAGCGACATATTTAGCTTCTGCTGTTGACAATGAAACTATTGGTTGCTTCTTTGAGTCCCATGAAACGGCTCCCGAACCCAAATGAGAAACATAATCTGATGTGCTCTTTTTTTCATCGATACTTCCTACCCAATCACTATCAGTGTAATCAATCAACCTGAAATCACTTGTTATGGTGTACAAAATTCCATACTATTTTTTCCCATTAACATACCTTAGAATCCTTTTTGTTGTGTGCCAATGCATCTCCTTTGGTGTCTCCATGAACTTCGACACCAAACTCACTGCATACATTATATCCATTCTAGTGGTGGTCAAACACATCAAGCTGCCTATCATACTTTTGTATAAAGTTGGATTGACATTGCTGCTACAATCTTCTTTGCTCAAATTCAACCCCATGACAGTTAGAGTTGGTGTGGGCATGCTATTCTGCATGTTAAACCTCTCCAAAATTTCTGCTACATACTTTTCTTCAGAGATAAAAATGCCATTTTTTGTTTTCTTCACTTCTATGCCCAAAAAATATCTTAACAACCCCAAGTCAGTCATTTCAAATTCATTCTTCATGACTTGTTTGAAATCAATGATGAGAAAATCATCACCGCCTGTAAAAATAATATCATTTACATATAAGACAATAATGATAAGCTTACCATCATTCTCTTTGATGTAGACAGTAGGCTGACTGTCACACTTGTCAAAGCCATTTTCCAACAAGTAGGCATCTATCCTATTGTACCATGCTCGCGGTGCTTGCTTCATCCGACAAAGAGATTTCCTCAACAAACACACTTTGTCTTCTTTACCTTCTACCTCATAACCAGGTAGTTGCACAACATACACTTCCTCTTTCAGCACTCCATTCAAGAACGTTGACTTTACGTCCATTTCATACACTTTCCATTTATGTTTCACAACAACCAACACAACTATACGCACCATCTCCATCCTCGCGACTGGTGCAAATGTCACCTCATAATCTCTTCCATGCTACTGCTTGTATCCTTTGACAACTAGCCTTGCTTTGTGCCTTTTAATCTTCCCCTCAACATTGCTTTTGGTCTTATAGACCCACTTCACTCCAATGACTTCTTTTCCTTGCGGAAGGTTCACTAACTCCCATGTGTCATTCCTTTCTATTGGTTCTATTTATTCCTCCATTGTTGCAACCCATTTTTCTTCTTTCACTGCATCTTCAAAATGGATTAGGTTATCTACATGACAAAACAAAGCAAATAATGAATTCAGAATAGTGTTGCTATCAACTTCATGTTGCTCTCATAAATTTCATTTAAATTTCTAAATTTTGGTCTTCTTGTGCTCATTGAAGATGGGTTTGACATGTCACTTGGGGTTGTGCTTTATAGTGTGCTTGGAGAAGCACTTGCTTGACTGTGTGACACTATCCTATTATTGTTGATTGTCTTGTTGTTGCCTATTTTGTTGAGCTTGAATAGGAGTAGAGGGAGTCGCTATTGAGGAATTGCTTGCTGCTCTAAATTCCTCTTTGTCCTCATGTGCTATACGTGCTTTCACATTGATTGTCTTCTCTAAGCTTCCATCCCATGATTCTTCTTCTATGAACTGCACATCTCTGCTAATTATGACTTTTTTGGTTAATGGATTATAGAGATTGTATGCCTTGTATTCATCATTGTATCCAACAAATATACATCTCTCCCCCTTGATGCCCAACATCTTCCTCAACTCATCCGAGACATGTGCATATGCCACACAACCAAAAAATCTCATGTGAGTGACACTATGCTTTCTTCCACTCCATGCCTCTTCAGGAACCATATTCTAGAAGCTTTTGGTTGGACATCCATTCAAGATATTTGTTGCACATGCGACAACGTCGGCCCAATAATCATTTGGTAAATGCTTTTTCTTCAACATACTCCTTGCCATTTACATAATGGTCCTATTCTCCCTTTCTGCCACACCATTTTTTTGAGGGGTATATCTTGTTGTAAATTGCTTTTGAATTCCATGTTCCCTACAAAAACGTAGGAAATCATTTGAGATGTATTTTCTACCTCTGTCAGTCCTAAGGACTTTGATGTAGTGTCCGCTTTGCTTCTCAACAAGAGCCTTGTATTGGCGAAAGTGCTCAAACACTTCACTTTTTTGTTTGAGGAGATAGATCCATGTCTTCATTGTGTAGTCATCTATGAAGGTCAATACATAGTGGCTACCACCAATTGATGGTGTCTGCATTGGTCCACATAGATCTGAGTGGACAATCTCCAAAATTTCCTTTGCCCTTACTGAGTTTCCTACTGGAAAAGTCTCTCTATGTTGCTTGCTGAAGATACATCCTTCACATAGGTTGTTTGGTTTTTCTATGAGTGGCAAACCCTTCACAATGCCTTTTCTATGCAGAAAATTCAAACCTTCAAACTTGAGATGTCCAAATCTGAAATGCCATAACCAATTTTCATCTTTGACATCTGCCTAAAAGTTCACTTGTGTGACAACTACTTCTTTTCTTCCATCCTCTAGTGAGTTCATTAACAGTTGTTCTTGTACACCTTCTTCTTTCAAATCTGATCTTATATTTAGGGGAAACATTATTTTGTTTGTCATCTACACCTCCTCAATTAACTCTCTGCATGGAGGCCTATCCAAAATTGTGCGCACATCATTTTTGAAGAAGACATTGTAGCCATTTTGCATGAGCTATCTAATGCTTATGAGGTTATGCTTAAGATCAGGGACAAAGTAAACATCTGAGATGTACTTCTTCTCTCCCTTCTTTGTTAAGATATTAACTTTTCCTTTTCCCATGAAAGAGACTTTGCTATTAGTCCCTAATGTCACTTCAGATTTCACACTTTCATCTAGATTGGAAAACATTTCTACGCTTCCTAACATGTGGTTGCTACACTTTGAATCTAGATACCCTATATCACTCTGTTTTTCTTGCGCTACATTACAATCTAAAAACATGCTATCATGGTTCTAATTATATTTTGTGAAATTTACACTTGGTTTGTTATTAATGACATATTGCTTCTTTCTACATTCATTTTCATAATGACCATACTTCCTACAATAATGACATTGAACTTGAGATTTATCATACCTCTGACCTTGTGCTTGATTTAAGCTTGGGCCTTGACTTCGAGTTTGATTTTTGCTTCTTCCACTTGAGCTTGATGGCCTGCTTCTTCCACCTCTGTGTGAGTTTCTTCCTCTTCCTCTAGCGTATGACCTTCCTTTTCCTCTACCTTGATCAAATGAAACTTGTGTATTGAAGGAATGCTCCAATGATGAGTTTGTTCCTCTATTCAGTGTATGTTCATGAGAAGTCAGTGACGCATGAAGCTCATCCACTAAGAATTGTGAGAGATCCTTTTTCTCTTCTATGGCCACAACAATGACATCAAACCTTGCTAGCAAGCTTCTCAAAACATTCTCAACTATTGTTCTTTCTTCAAGTGCCTCGCCAAGAGACCTGATTTGAGTAACCAACCTAGTTACATGTGTGAAAAACGAGTATACATTCTGAGACTCTTTCATACAAAGTGTTTCAAAATCTCTTCTCAACATTTGCAGTTTTGTTGTCTTGACTTTCGTCATGCCTTGATAAGTTCTCTGGAGGGTGTCCCATGGTTGCTTGGACTTCGTTGTTGTTGCATGCCTTGGGGAAATACTTTCATGAACTGCTTGAAAATAGAGAACATGGCTTTTGAATCCTTCTTCGTATTGTCCCTCAATAGATCTCTTTCTTCTTGAGATAAGGCATTGTATGTTGCTGCATCTCCTAGTTCTTGAAAACCATTCTCCACCAAATCCCAAATATCCTGAGACTAAAACAGGGCCTTCATTGTAGTATCCCAATAATCATAATTTTTTCCATTAAACTGAGGTATATGAGGATTAATCAAGCTTGTGCTTGATGTTGCCATTTGTGAGTGAAAAAAAAACTTTCTACTTGCTGGTAAATACACTTCAAAATTTTTCCCCTCAAAACAAATTTAATTGCTACTAAAAACACTTGTTTTTACACTAACAATATTTAACCCACTACGATACCATGTTAGAAAAGTAATTTTACGATGGAAAAAGAACTAAGAAATCGGTTGCGGCAAAGTAGGAAAGGTAACTTCAACGGCAAGGTAAATCAAATCATCTTAGGTTGCTCCTAGGAAGGTAAATCAAATCATCTTAGGTTGCTCCCAGGATATCGCAACCACACAGGGATTTAATTAAGGAGTTGTCTATAATGCGACTTTTTGGAGATTCCGGTCACGGAATGCGACGGAAGAAATGAGGTTAAATCTTGATTTTTAGGCGTTAAAATGGTTTTTTAACTGCATATTTGGATTCAGCACCTGAAAACCCCTGGGACCTTTCGATTGTGCAGAAACTAGCTATCAAACTTGCGATTCCAATAAATTGCTACCGGATTTTGACCGAAAAACCTGCCGGAAAAGCTTTCAAAAGTCTCATTATAGACAACTGCGTTCTTAATTAAAACACAATCAAATCTTAGGTTGCGGCGAGGATATCGCAACCACAAACAGACTTAATTAAAAAACAAAGTTCACTCACGACAAAACATAGTAAAATAAAAGAGGTTGCCGAAATTTACTTTTGTAAAATTAAAACTATAACGCAACTCACCACACTTTATATTATATGTCAAAACATAAAGAAATTACATTCGTGGGATAAATGGAGGCTGCAGCTCCAAGTGAAAAACACAACAAACATACTGATTTATCCATTACTGGGTAAAACTAGCTTTCACGCACCAACCAAAATTTCTTCCATGATTTTCTCGTCACTACCTCACACTCTCGCTCCCTAACTTGCCCAACATGCCCAACATTACAAATGACTTTTAATTGCATATTTATCTTAACATACGAATTTTACATTAATTACATGACGTAGAAAATATTTAATACACAACATGGGCAATTTTACATAGTAAATGATTTTCTAAACTTCATTAAATGCAACACTCCAGTAATGAATGTTTGCCCATATCTATTTATTAAACTTCATTAAATGCTTTAACTTCTATGATTGTTGTGGAATGGTCCCCTCTGAACTTTTGTTCTGACTCCTCTTTGCGAACAAAATCGCAACTGTGCAAGGGTTTACTGGGCAAGCATGGTGTTTTTAAGTTTGTTTAAAAATGTGGTTCGGATTATTATTTCCAAGATGTTCTATCATTATGCCAAAAACATGATGTAAATGCACATTTTTTTTGTTTAATTACAAAATAGCAACCAACATTCGATGGAAACAATGATCATCATCAACTAGCTAATAACTGACAAAACACAATTTTTTCCAAAAGAATTCTGGTTGAGGAAGTTGAGAAAATTGCACAAAACCAAATCAATGAAAGCACAAAATTGCATCCAATATAAGTACCAATTCTCTACATCTATCCACATATTCAACATACAAGTTGACATAATTCTTCCCTAGAAAAGGTTGGAATGCCACGAGGACAATAATTCATACGTGGTTCTTCTTACATTGTACCTTGTTCATTGTGACTTCAAACTTGGCCGGGCTTCCTAACACCACGAAACTCGGGCATCAATTTCCGCTAACCCGAGCCCCTACACACACCTCACAAGTCCATTTCTATACCAATAATGCGAGTCATCCGTTTTTTTTTTCAGGTGCAGAGAAGGAAACAGGCAATGCTGGAGAATCTTTGCTAAAACCTTCTACGAGCTGGAGGCAGTGTTTTTGGAGCGTTTATACTGTGCAAAAAATAGGTCGTTTCCTTCCACTTGAGGTTTTCCAAGACCAACCCTTTAGAATGATCCTCGCACTCAAAATGGGAGTCAAATACAGATTTCAATCAGTGCTTGAAATGGAAGTCTGCTTACATTTATTTATATAGTGAGAATTCAGACATAGGAGCTAGCCATGGGTTTGAAGGCCAGCGATGTGAAGTTAGTTTGGGTTTTGCGGACACCATCTGACTCTGGATCGAAGGCGTTCTCGTCGACCATGGATTTCCTCCTCTGGGGCTTTTATGGTCATCTGATGGAGAAGATGCAGGGGTTTATTATTCTGCGGTGAGTGCATCAATTGAGCATTCTGGCACACTTACCAGTGATGGATTTATCTGCCATTATGGATGGAGCATTGTGCTAGAGATGATGATGATGGGTTTTCCCTTGATCACCTGGTCAGTCGGTCTTCGCAGAGCAACACTTCAACTCTAAATTTGTGGTCGAAGAGGCCAAATCATGAAACTCATTTTTTAAATCCAGATCCAAATGATCAATTCAACTTTTGGCTACCATACCATTCTTATTTCTTTTGTCTTAAATTTTTTATTAAAACAATTAAAATAATTAAAACAACTTTATTTTTTAATTTAAAATAATTAAAATAAAAGTATGTGTGTAAGAAAGATTTATTTTATGTAATGGTGCGTGTACCCCCTGAAAAAAGAAAAAAGAGCCAAAAAAAAAACACAACCACCACCTTTTATAGCTATTTATTTAGTTATATCATCGGGAATCTGAATCATTAACTTTTTAATAAAGTAGCTGTATCCCATATAGATCAAAATTGATATAAAAAAACAGTTATGATTAATTGAATATAATTTTATAATACAAAATCTCTTTACCTCTCCTTCCAATCTTAAAAACTCTCCATATCTATTAAATATATTTATTATATTTTCTATCAACACATTATTAAAATTTATAAAAAATGATCGATTACACTACCATCATTTCAAAAAATAGAAAATAAAAATAAATCCACGACAATGATATTACTCAAAATAGGTATTACATTTAATATTACATCATGCTTAACTTTAGTGCTAAATATTATTTTCTGAACCAGTCAATCCTACCCCTAAATTACTCAGCCATGTGCATTCCCACACCTAATTTACTCAATCATGTAATAGACTGAATGGGCTGCTCACTGGAATAATTTTAGGAAGAGCCTGACTACGCTACTGAAATCTGACATCGACTCAACTTTTATACGAGCATAATTCATAGTTTATTACAGCAATACTATGTATTTAGTCTTTTTCGATTCATTGAATCTCCTTCATTAAATCAGAACAAGTTAACCAGAAGTCGACGATGCTTTGGCAGCAATCTCCTCGACAAATTCTTGGATATTTTTGTCTGAAGACCCGCCTTCCATCATCGCTGCACTCGCTAGTGTCTTCCACCGTAAAGCGTTAATCCTTAGTTCAATGCCACGCTCACTTTCCATGACCGTCCTGATACCTTTCTCCACTTCGTCCTTCCCAACCAGTCCATCTACTGATCGTTTACTCAATCTCAATCCTGTCTTCCATTTGTCTGCAATGAATAGAGAATCAGTTATCTGATCGCTCCATTGGGGAACGGCTAACATGGGAACTCCCAAGCTGAGCCCTTCTAGCGTCGAATTCCACCCACAGTGCGTCATAAATGCACCGACAGATGCATGAGAAAGGACTTCCAGCTGAGGACACCATGGAACGACGAGTCCTTGTTCGGAGGTTTCGTCATGGAAACCCTCCGGCAAGTTTTCGTCTGTCTGACCCTGCCCTTTTGAAGAGGATTGGCGAATAACCCATATAAAGGAATACCCACTGGCCTTCAACCCAAGAGCTATCTCATGATTTTGTTCTTTCGAAAGAACCGCAAGGCTTCCAAAAGAAACGTACACAACGCTTTCGGGTTGTTTAGTATTCAGCCAATCCATGCAGTTTACCGTTTCCCACATATGTGGAACGGAGTCTGTGTCTCTTGGACTCACTCCGTCCAAGAAAGCAGAGGGTATGAGGGGACCAACAGCTCGAATGGGAGCTGTCGTTTTCATTGAATTTATTTCTTCCGATTCCAGTTCATTAAATGAATTTCCAAGAACCCATGTCGCATGTGGCAGAGACATAAATTGATCGACTACGGCTCGTAGTACACTCCCGTCGGGACTTGAAGGTTGTAGAATGGATGGCATATCAGGGAGAGTCAGCGGCGGAAGTCCCGGTATTTCTATTCCAACCGTTGCTTTTTGTGTTTCTTCCAACTGGGCAGCTGAAAAGAGGAAGCGCATCAAGTTAGAAATAGAAGTAATGAGACCACGACGAAAATGTATAGATTTCGATGCGATTTTTTTAATATAAAACTTACCCAGTTTTCCATGGACAAAATGGTGATAGATGGAATAAACTGCACAAGATTGCGTCCAGAAAAACGCCGAAGGAATCTTAAATTTCTTCGCAACCTCCGGAACCCATTCAAGAAAAGAGTCATGAACGATGCAAGAAATCTTGGGGCCTTCAGCATTGACACTCTCTATTAGATTTCCCAACGGCACTCCTCCTGTCTTGTATAGCGTCTCCGTTAAAATTACCAAGTCGTTCCTTTCAGAATCCGAAGTTAGTCCGTCTGGGATTGTCTCAAACCGAACTTCCTCGGACTTCTTTGGGGCACCGGGTGTTGCTCCTTGCGCTTTTAACATCCGCTTGTGGTTTGCCTCAGTTATCACAAAGGTGACCCCGACATTTCTAGAGGCCAGACGTTTGGCAAACTGCAGCATTGGATTGATATGGCCTTGCCCTGGAAAGGGCACCACCATAACGTGAAGTTGACTCTGCTCGGCCCCTTCCAAAAACCCCATTCTCCTAAACTCCAACGACTAAGAACGAAAAGTTACTACACAAATTACTGCCTTTCTCTGAAGCTCTGGACTCTTCTCAGTAAGCTTGCCTGATGCTCCTCCCCTGGAGCTGATTTATTTCAACGCTTCTTCATTTTAATAATATGTAGTCTCTTTCACAGAAAACAATTAAAAAACAAACAGTGATGCCCCCACACTCTAGGTTGTGAGGTCACGGCTTACTCTATGCCTACTACTGTATGAGACGCACTGAATAAAATTGCGAAATGGTCTACTTCGCTTTCAACAAATCAATAACCAATTTCTCGTCGAGAAAAAAGACAAACTACGACTATAATGTCTTCCTAACAGTCTTCAAATTAACCTAACAGTCTGTCGAAATAGAGCCACATAATACAAGGAAAGGGAAAACGCTTGCCTACATGCATTGTCGTGTAGTAGCAGAAGTCTGCCCCATCCCCTTAAGGACAAAAATGATTTTGAGTCGATCTTCACACCGATATCTTCATACAATTCGTTGGACGATAGGTTTCGGGAAAATGTGCATAAAGCAGCCGTGATCATAAAATGCACTATAATGATTTGTCCACCGTACAATTGCATGAATTAGTATATTGTAGCTATGGCTGTAGACGAAAGCAACGTCTATCAACGAGTCAATCCCGCTTTAATTTACTTAAGTATTTTTATTTATGAAGTTAAGTTAACAAAATAGGGGAGAGTTCACACTCATGTCATATTAAAGAAATAAGATTACATATTTAGTGTTTTTGTCGCTTAATTCAGTTATTGAATTTTGAAATGTATGAATTAACCATTGTATTTTTAATGGGTTACTTTGTAGATATTTTTGTTTAGTTTAAGTATTCTTAAATTGTTAGATATAATAGAGAATATCTTAGAATAGTGAGAATTGGTTCACGAGACTTCAACATAAGGATTAGTTTCTATTTCTTAGGTTATGGTTTTAACTTCCTTAAATATATGATTGCTATATAATGTGTGATGTACATGGACAATGTAGAGCGTTCTGCAGAGCGAGACTCTTCTGAGTCAAACTCTCTTCCGTAGAGCTGACCTATTTTTTTATTAATTCAAACATCAATTTTTAACATGGTATGAGAGCTACAGGGCTGAGAAAACCTGTACGCTGAGTGAAGGATTTGTCAGGTGCGGATGAGGCGAAATTGTTGCGTGGTTTGGGGGAAAAATACCATCAATCCCACTGTGATACTTCCGTGTGTTTTTATTTTTCAGATCATCTTGAATATATGTTGTATAATTGCAATGATCGTCACAAATCCGTGCTGCTAAATCACGTCGATCATGCAAACAAAGGGGGCTGCGTCTTGGTGATGGCTGTCAAGAGAAGGCTACATGAAGGTCGTGTAACATTTGACTAGAGCAAGGCCATGGTAATCCACCGTGGTAGTGTGGAGGAAGGTTGTGGTAAAGGCCGTGGTAACAAACCACTGTATTGTCATGGTGAGAGCACATAGTGTGGTGGAGACTTGCCCAGAGGCCGCGTGGAGAGGGCGCGTAGATTGCAAGGGATTAGCAAGTACTAGAGGCTATTGAAAATACCAAAAATCAGACTCACGGAGATCAGCGATTTCTGTCTTTGACATAGGTCTAGGGTAGATCTAACATATATACTTTTTTCCTCTCAAATTTAAAAAAAAAATCGTCAATATGAATAATCAAATGATTGAAGTATACTTTAATGAGTATAACAAGCTCGATGGCTCCAATTATGTGAATTGTAAATTCAAGATGCAAACTTTACTAGAAGTGTGGAGTGCTTGGACAATTGGAAATGGGGATGAGCAGAAGCCAACACCTGCATCAACATCGATTCTAGATTGGGAGAAGCAAGAAGGTAAAGCAAAAACGCTACTGAAGATGTCAGTGAAAGACTGTATCATACCACATATCAGAGAATGCAAATCAGTAAGCGGAATTTGGTGAATATTATAGGATTTGTATGAGATCAAGAATACAAATCGTCTTATGTTCCTTAAGAGCAAGATATTATCCCTCAAGATGGAGGATAATTAAACAATTGCTTCCTTCATAGGAAGGATCAAAGATCTGAAGAACAAATTGGCAGACATTGGTTATGTAGTTGCAAACACAAATCTAGTACCATTACCATGAATGGTGTGACCGATGACTACCAAATGTTTATCACTCAGATAAATGCGAGAGAGAAGATCCAAAAGTTTGAAGAGCTAACAAGAATATTAGTGCAAGAAGAAGAAAGAAGATCGAATTTGAAACTCGAGAGTGTAAATCTTGTGTTGATGGCAAAAAAGAACTTCTTCAAAGGAAAAGGAAATCCGCAATAGGAAAACAGAGGAAACTCACATAAAAGATCAAATCAAACTCAACGTATGCTTCCAAATAGAATCAACTCTAAAATTAAATTTTTTTATTGCGGAAAACTTGGTCATATCACTAGGGAGTGCAGGAAGAAGATATATCATGAACAACAATAGAAGCAGAAACAACATGCAAGTCCTCTCGCAAATGATAATCATGAGCAAAACTTCAGATTGTTCATGGCAGACTTTGATGGGAATGTTGATGCAGACATCTGGTATGTAGATTCGGGAGCATCAACACATATGACGGGGAAAAAGCAATGGTTTGAAGATTTTAAAGAAATCAACGACGAAGCACAAATCTACCTAGTGATGATAGAAGTCATCAGATCAAAGGGTGTGGAACAATTTCTATCATTTTACCTAATGGTATTGTAAGACAAATTCATAATGTCATGTATGTGCACAGTGTAACAAAGAACTTGATTTATGTATCCATGATTACAGATCAATATCTCAAAGTTGAATTTTTAAAATCTAACTGTTATATTAAAGATCTGTTAGATGTCATGAAGAGTATTGCTACAGGAATTCAAACAAGAGGTCTATACAAATTGGATGTAAGACCAGCACCAATTCGAGCTTTGACAACAATGAGTTTAACTATAGAAAAGTCGTGGAAGCAGATATTTGGTCATATCAACTACAATGATTTGTTGTTACTTCAGAAAAAGGAAATGGTAAGAGATCTTCCTATGTTAAAACAAGTGCATAATGATTGTGATGCTTGTAGATTAGGAAACATGCATAGAGAGGAATTCCATGTTCGAGTAGAGAAGAAACAAAGTGACATACTTGAATTAGTTGACACAGATCTTTGTGGGCCCATGCGAACAAACTCATTAGGAGGTGCACCATAGTTTTTACTATTTATTGGTGACTGCACAAAGTTTTCTTGGGTATATTTTTTGAGTAAGAAAAGTCACACATTTGAATACTTTAAGCAATTCGAAAACATGATTGAAAAGCAAACAGTGAAGCATATAAAAATTCTCCACTCCTCTTAAGGGGTATAATATAGGAAGGATGAACTTATCAGGTATTGCAAAAGCCCTGGGATATTACAACAATTCACAACACCCAATACTCCTCAACAGAATGGAGTAATGGAAAGAAAGAACAAAACATTGGTGGAATGTGCTACGAGCATGTTAAAAGGTAAAGATCTTTCTAATGGTTTTTGGGCTGAAGCATTAAATACTGCAATTTATTTGAAAAATAAGAGTCCTACAAAGAGTGTTGAGTTTAAAACTTCTTATGAAGCATTATATGGATTTAAACATGTCGTAAAACATTTAAGAGTGTTTGGGTCTAAAACATTTTCCCATATTCCAAAGGATGATAGATGACAACTGGATTCAAAAGCCATTAGATGTACCTTTATAGGGTATTGTTCACAATATAAAACTTATAGATTATTTAATCCCTCTACTCACAAGATTTTTGTTGGTAGAGATGTCGTATTCCATGAGAAACATCATGAAGAATCTGATAAGCACAACGAGGAATGAGATATTTCATTCCTAGTGGAAGAAGGAAGTGATGAATTAGGTGACAGAAATGAACAACAACAACAACAGTAGTAGCAGAAGGAAGGAAAAGAAGAGAATTCATATGCAGCAATCAAGCTGAGTCCAACAAAGGAAACTCGGAGTAGGTCAAAAGCTACATGAATGCTCAGAAGATTAGGTAGGCAGACTGAATTTCCTACTAGATACAGGGAAAATGGTTTTATAACTAGTATGATGAACGTTTTTGAACCTTCTAGTTATAAGGAAGCAAATGAATGTAGTGAATGGAAAACAACTATCAGGAATATGAATCTATAATCAGGAACAACACTTGGGGAGCTCATTAAAATTCCTAGAGGGAAACAAACCATAGGTTGTAAATGGTTGTATAAACCAAAGATCAATGCAGATGGAACCATAGAAAAATTAAAAGCTATATTTGTAGCAATGGGGTATTCACAAAAAGAAGGCATTGACTATGACGAAACCTTTGCCCCTGTAGCTAAACTAAATACCATCAGAATGTTGACTTCTTTAGCTACTAAGAAACATTGGATGATTCACCAACTAGATGTAAAGTCTGCATTTTTAAATGGAGAATTGAAAGAGGATGTTTAGTTAGAGAAACCCGAGGGGTTTGTCCAGAAAGGGAAAGAACATTTAGTCTGTAGATTAAAGAAAGCTCTTTATGGACTAAAGCAAGCACCCAGGTCCTAGTTTGAAAAGATTAATTCATTTTTTATGCAACTTGGCTACAATAGAAGTAAAAACAACCCTAATCTGTATACCATGAAAGATGAACAGGGGCACATAGTGTTGATTTCTTTGTATGTAGATGATTTAATTATTACAAGTGATGTTATTTCTCTAATCAAAGAAATCAAGAAACAAATGTCGCAGGTGTTCGAAATGAAAGACCTTGGGGAATTAAGATATTGTTTGGGTCTTGAGATCTGGAGAGATTTAGGACAAAATTTTATGTCCCAAGGTAAGTATGTCAAAGGTTTACTGGAAAGATTCATGATGGATCAGTGTAAGGCCGCAGTAGAACCATTACAACATAATATTAAACTTCAGAGTGAGGATGTTTGTAAAGAGGCATATGCAACACTTTACAGACAATTGGTTGGGAGATTAATTTACCTAACTACTACTAGACCAGATTTGGCTTATGAAGTCACTGTGCTAAGTCAATACATGTCCAATCCACTTGAGAGTCATTGGAATGTAGCAAAATGTGTATTCAAGTATTTATAAGGTACTATATACTATGGTAGTATTTATATTGATTCCTCTGATGTTGATTGACAAGATTTACAGATTCTGACTGGACTGGAAATTTAGATGACCGCAGATACATAACAGGCTATGCATTCAGCATTGGATCTAGGGTGATTACATGGAGCAGCAAGAAACAAAACACAGTTTCCTTGTCTTCAACAAAAGCAGAGTATCAAGCTATGTGTGTAGCAACGTGTGAGGCAATTTGGTTGGGGATAATTGTCTAGGATGTCGGGGAATAATAGAAAGATGCAACAACAATCAGATGCAGCAATCAGAGTTCAATCAAACTTGCTAATAACCTGGTGTTTCACAAGAACACTAAACACATTGATACACAATTCCACTTTGTCAAGGAGAAAGTACAATAAAAAGAAATCCATCTTTTATATTGTAATACATGTGATAATGTTGCAGACATTTTCACTAAGCCTCTTGGAAAAATTAAGTTTGAAATGTTTAGGGAGATGTTAGGTAGATTTTTGAACCCCTTCTCCATTAAGGGGGAGTGTTAGAGATAATGGAGAATATCCTAGAATAGTGAAAGTTTGTTCATGAGACCTTAGGATAGGAATTAGTTTCTATTTCTTAGTTTATGGTTCTAACTTCCCTAAATCTATGATTGCTATATAATGTGTGATGTACATGGACAATGTAGAGCCTTCTGCAGAGCCAGGCTCTCCTGGTTCAGTCTCTCTTCCGTAGAGCTGACTAGTGGCTATTTTTTTATTAATTCAAACATCACTTTTTAACATAAATTAGAGTAAGGAACAAATAAGACATACATGAATGAATGAATAAAGTGTTCTTTACTAGCCATAAAATACTGCTAATGATGAGACTTACTACTTAAACATTGAAACCAAAATTTATGAACCATACTTCCAACAAAAAATGTTTATACCAAAGTGGTAAAACAAAATTGATATCGAACATTAAAACCAAAATTCTAGAACCATACTTCCAAACCAAAAAATGTTTCTACCAAAAGTAGTAAAAAGAATATTGTTATCTTGCATTGGAAATCCTCTAACTAAAACTGTTAACATATACATATATATAACCTCTCCTCAAATTTTATTTTTACACAATATTACATTTGTACGAATACATATCAATATGCTCAAGATAAGCATCACAAATATATATGAATATACTAAATATGAACAAAAATTATATGTGTGGAAATGAGCACTCAAGTAGAGATTTTATCAAACATAATAAATGAAGTGAGAAATTAAGAAAATATTGACGTTGTAATGTTTTATGTAATAAAGACACAATTACATTATTAATTTTAGGTGATATAATTTTTAACAAAACTATGATATATATTTTTTTAATAATGTGTTTTTGAATGCATAATAATTTAAAGATATTTCAATTAATTTTTATTTGATTTTAGACAAAATTCATTAGTGACAATTTGACCATGACTTACATAACTAGATTCCAATGTATTGTAAAAAAATAAAAAATTTTACATTTGCATTAACTACCTTATGACATTTCAAAATGAATAAAGTATTTGGCAAAACTCATATTAAAAATGCCATTTAAACAATATAAAACTATAATTTAACTAACATTTATCTCAAAGACATTGAAAATAAATATGATTAAAATCTCTCTTGGTGAAAACTAGGTATTTCAAGGTGTATTTCAAGAACCAATAGATTAAAAGTTATGTAATCTAAGTACTGTAAAATAATAATTTTACTAACTATTACGTTTTTTAATAATTTCTGTATTTCTCAAAATGAAATACATTAACTTTTATTTGATAGTTTATTTTTTATATGATGTATTTTGTTAGTTTATATCATGTAATATGTTATTTTTTATTATATATGACAATTTTATAATTGTATCATTCTAGAAATTGAAATTTAATATAAATTTTAAAATGCAAACAACTAAAAAAGATTCAAAGATACCAAGTCATTAAATACAACAAAAACTAAAAATATAGGGCATTTTAAAATTTTTAGTTAAAAAAAATTAATTTCCAAAATATTAACATGAATTTGAGGAGACACTTAAGCCCATTGCACCTTCTTACTTTTACTTTTAGTTGAAAACCTCTTCTTGAAATTAGAAAAAATTCATGAAATCCACCATTTAAAGAAACCTATTTTGTTGATTTGAAAAATTACCGAAACCATTTGTAACATCGGCACTACAATACATTTTTTTAGTTTTCATGACTTCATTTTATCATGACTTCCCTGTCTAACCAGATTTGTGATATTTGATATTTATTAAAAAGCTAGATCACTTCAAACATTAATTCCTTCACTTTACTGCACAAAAACATAGCAGTATATAACATCTTATTTGTTGCTAATATAAAATTATCTTTAATAGACCGTGAAAACAATATGAATATAATATAATTTAATTAAAAGTAAAATGAAAAATAGTCTTTTTGGATGAATGATATGTTATTAATAGATCGTAGTCTCTCTTTCAAATTGTGTCAATGGATCTTAATAATAGATTGAACTCTCTGGCATATTCCATGCAAATATATAAGTGAGTTTGTGGTCTCTGCGACTATGGTCTTGTCGACGAAATAAATTCTATGGTGTCGTCGGTTGTACACCGCGATTAATCCATCAACGTTTGTTATATTTCTCGCTAATATAAATTATCCCTAATAGACAATGAATACAATAGGAATATAATATAATTTAATTAAAGTAAAAATAAAAATAATATTTTTGGATGAATGCTCTGTTATTAATAGATCGTAGTCCCTTTGTCAAATTGTGTATGTGGATCTTCATAATAGATTGACCTCTTTGGCATACTCTATGCAATATATAAGTGAGTATGTGGTCTTTGTGACTATAGTCTCGTCGGTTGTACACTACGATATAAATTCTATGGTTTCATCGGTTGTACACTCTGATTAATTCACCAACGTACGAACGACAACGACATTATCCCTAGAAAATAAGACCCCAAACAATTTAACCAATAAAACCAATAAGAACATAGAAAAATTAGATTTAAAAAAAATAAAAATAAAAATAAAGTTAATTTTTCTCAAATGTAAATATTAGATAACGTCGTTTAGTTTTTGGTCAAATTAAATTTAATATCAACGTCAATGCATTTTGAATGTGCTATTACCCTATTGTGGTAGGGAATAATAAGACCGGATGAAAAACTATAATTTGAAAACCATTTATTAAAATAAGTTATTAATGTTCATCAATCAAGATAAAAACCTAATTTGAAAGTCAAGGCTACTAAAAGCTTAAACATGAAACTCAAGATAGTAAACTTAAAAAATATTTGCAATAGTCCATAGCTTCAATTGCAATAGGTTCATTGTTGTTACTAGGTGTGCAACCAATACGAGGAGGGATGCTTAGGTGAGCTTCCATGCAACTAAGTCTTTTATTTAAGGACTACGAGGAGGGCTACATGTCATCCAACACTAATATAATCTCCAATTCAGCCTGTCCTTCTCCACTAGGCCCTTGCCCAATAGTAGTTTTAGATGCCAATATATATCTACAATCGACATGTATTGGTTATGCCTATCGCAGGTATGACCTGTGTTAGTTACCTTGTCAATAATGCAATACAGGATCTTAGTGTCATTGAGGAACCTACACTTGCATGTTATCTTGTTCAACCTACTTGATTTCCTCCTGAATGACCAACCGTTATGCTCCCTATAGTGTTGATTAAAGTTGGTAATGCTTGTTTGGGCATATCATCTCTTTTATGCCCCATGGAATGTAGCACCACATCTAAGCAGTGCCCATTCACAAAACATGAAGAGAGTCAAGGGAAGAGAAAAGGGCTAATTAAGACCAAGTGAGAGCACAAGAATAGGAGGAGGGATGAAGAGAGCTCGAAGAAACCTTGTTTTACAAAAGAGATAGGAATGGGAAGGGGTTGTGAGATTGCAAAGTTCAAGAAAAGAAAGAGTTGTGAGAAGGGACAATAAAAAGTAAAATGAACTACAAACCAAAGGAAGCAAAGTGAAATGAATTTTATTTAGAGTAGAGATTTAACTAGCTAAGGAGAGGTAGATAAAAAACTAGTAAATTACAAGGCCACAACAGAGGAATGGGAAGATGAAGAAGGGTATAACTAGAAAATACCAAACTTATATAAGAACCTAGAAATATCACCTTCTAGAGAAGATGACAAATGAACACCACCCATGAAATGATGTGCCTTAATGTTAACTTCGTAGCACCATTAGTGGATAAAGGACTACAACTGACATGCAAGTTGAAGCCACTAAAACAAATAATTGAAAGCTTCTGCATGAAATGATAGAATATCATAAATTGTGTATCAAATATAGGGCTAAATCATGGTATTGAATCTCTAGGAACATGACAAAGATATATGCAATTTCCACCTTAGGGAATCAAAATTGTAGTAGAACTTGCATTGAATTCTATTAAACCATGTTTCTTGCTCATGAATAACCAATCTAGGAATGAAGGCTCATTAATAGTCTTGAGGAGGGTGGATGTGTTTCCATGTGTCATCCTATAAATGCTTAGTGGTTTGGTGGCAATACACTTCCACACTTGTCTCCTTATTTGCACTAAGAATGTACCATCCCTGAGAATAATGATCTTCAAGGTTCCAAAGTTAGAAGGTGTCTTGAAGAATCCAAAGAATGAAAAGGAATATTTAAATCAAGTCTCTAAAAAAGTGTCTGTGATGACCAAGCCATGGGCATGATCAGGAAACACCTTACCCTGTGGGCACCAGTGGGTGAGCACCAACATGGCACAGAAGCACGGGTGCATGGAAAAAATAGGCGTTAGAGCACCGACATAGGAAAATGATAGGTGTTGAGATCTAACAATGGCCGCATCGGTCGATCTGACGACCTACAACAACCTGCACCACCAGCATGGTCAGACTTTAACATGGATGAGGGGCATGAAGAGGGCCACTTAGTGCCCTATTGTGCTCCTTGTGTAATTTAAAAACTTTCAATCATGAGTTTGTGGGCTATGTGAAGGGCACCATGTGGGCATCCCATTCATTCTAAGTCTCCACATAGACTTTTCTGCCATGTTGATTCTTCCACACATAAAACTCCTACACCGTTATTAGCTCACACATGCCATGGTCCATGTCTTGCTGATATAATCATGACATCAACATGATGTTAGCCCGTGAGGAAAAAAAAAAAATGTAAAACAGGCTTATTGGCCCATTTTTTCATTATTATTTCTTATTTTTCCTCTAGCTCAGCTCTCCCACTCGTAAAACTTAACTTACTGATTTCTGTGCAACCCAAGCCCAAATTCATGACTCTAGGTTGGAAATTCACTCTCTAACTACGAATTCATACTAATCTCTCGTTCTAGCCAAATCGGGAAGAATTTAATATTTAAAACAAACCATAGGCCCTCCTCATGATGGATCATGGGCCTTACTCATAATAAATCATTCTCTTAGTGAATAAATTCCTTATTTTACACAACTAGTCATCCAAGTTCTTTCACAAGCTAAATTTACGTCAACATTTGACCTTGGCATGTACCAATCACTCTTACAGTTTAAAATTTTTAAATAAGCTTCCATCCACCTCATTGACCAATCTCTTGTGGCACCCACTCATTCACTAGTTAATCACACAACAAATCCCAATTTCTTCCTTTTCTCCACTCCACCTGAGTCACCGAGTTCTCTTGTCATCAAATCATGCTCTTCGAATGGCCACCTCTTCTACACTAAGATCTACTGATTTCCCAATGGTTGAGAAAACCAAGGACCTTGACTTCTATGAAGATGATACAACTGTCTAGGACCCACTGATAAATACTTGTGACATGAGGATGGCCATCCATTTGGTATAGAGAAACTGAGATATAATTGGGTACGACAACAATTTTGTCTACTTTAAATATGGTCCTAGCAATAATCCAACAAGTGTATCACTACCCATAAATGGTATCTTGGTGTGTCAACCATGACTTTCCAAATCAAAGAGTTATTTTATCATCTCAAGTAGACAAAGAAATAATCAAAGTAACACCATAAGTGATTGCAAACATTCTCTCCTTCCCAGATAGAACATGTTTGCAAAGGTTGGAAAAAGAAACGCTTGAAGAGAAGTGGAATGTTATTTTTATAAAAATAAAGTAGCAAGTGGTTAGTTGGTATATCAAGGAGGGGGTAATTTCCCCTTCAGGTCCTCCTCCCTACCCCCTCACAGTATTTCATTTTGTTGTATCTCCTAGAGACATCCTCAGGTTCCTTACAAGACCAGTCTGTGGGCACATCTAAATTTGGAGTGTATGAAATGATTCTCAGTGAAGGGAGACCTGACATATATTTTATATGTACGTATAATGGGTTGGTTCATTGGCCTAAAAGAGTAAGACATGAATTTATGGTACTTCTTCACATATACAAATCTCATAAATATTCTTAAAACAATGGAGACCGAGTAGTTGAAGGACTTACAATTTAATAAACTTTTGTAGAGCAACGATAAAGGATAAGGAGAAGGATAAACTCCTTATATGGAGATTGGACATCAATAATTCTATGCTTAACACATAGAGCTTGCAGCTTTAATAATTCCTACACTTATTTGAGATACAGGAACATATAATGGATGAAGGAGGGACTGAATGTTATGATTCATGTAGCACAAATTTAAACATATAATTTCAATAATCCATATTGGCACATGCACAAACAATGTTGATACAAATGAATCCATGATATAGTTACAGGCACTTGCATTAGCATATCAATAAAAATGAATCTGTTAGGAAGCTTGAAATATTTCTAGTAGCTATGAGCGCATAATTTCATAGAAGAAACATGAACATATAATGGGTTTCAAAAGAGGGATAACATATTGTAATACTTGAAGGGGGAACCACCACCATTTCCTTGATATTCTGAAAAATCGGTATTACAAAGACATACAATCTGAAACTAACATGTAGTGTTTTCTTTAGAATTTATGAACTTTTTTAAGTGCTGCTTTATCCAATTTATATTGAGAGGGAAGCATGGACATTCATTACATCAAAAATATCTTCAACTGAGTCTCAACTGTGAGATTGACTAGTTGTCATGGCCGAGGATGGCTCTGTGGTCCAAAAATATTACAGAATTAATGGCCTCATTGAAAGGAGGTGAATTGCAAGACATCAAATAAGTAAACAATCATAAAGAAGCATTAATAAACTATCACAATACCCAGCCCTATAATTGCTTCTGCTTCAGGTTGTAGTGGGCTCATTGTATGGTCTCTTGTGCTGCTTAGTTGGCTCTCGTCATTTCTGCATTTACTGCTCAAGCCATTCATTATTTAAATTTGGCAATGGGCATCCTCAACTTCATGCCACAGTACTGAAACAGAGGATCCTTGGTCAGTACTTCGTCTCTCTTTTTTATGGGACACCATGCCTGAAAATTGAATCCTTCAGAGCTACCAAGTCTCTTTTCACTCATGTCAGTGGTGACCCTAATTCAGTGTCACAATGAGATTTTCTGAATCAGCTCATGCTGGTTTTGAATGCACCACCTATTTCCCTTAAAGCCATAGATTCTGAACCATCACAACCTTAAAGCTTTTCCTCGTACTACCAAGTCCTTGATCTACCTGGTGATGCTCTCTTGGTGGGAAAGAGACAAGTCTCAATCCCCCTTATCCCCTTTCACTTTTATCTGTTTTCCATGATTTTATTCATACGACCGGGGGCAGGAACCAAGTGCTTAGCCCAAGGGCGTTAGATTCCTTTAAGGCCTATACGAGGGCCCTTTTCCTTTAATCCATGAAAACCCCCACTTTGGTAATTCCCCAGGCTTTCCACTGATATTTCCCTTTCAACCTTGCGATCGTCAATCTATGAGGTTGGCCTCATCGGAAGTATCCCAGTCGAGCTATGGGAGGGGAAGGCCCTTTACCTTTCTTCATAGCACTCGCTGACTCATCTGGACGTGCAAACCTTATAGGCCGGACCAAATAACATATCACAATCACAACATTGGAAGGACATCAGTGAAGGATGGATCTTGCCTTATGAGATCATCGATCACTGATTATGATGGGTGAGGTCATCACTACCATGTATCACCCTATGAGTGGTGACACCTGTCACCCAGATATGCCCCCTTTAGGACCCTGAAAATGTCAAATTCGCATGACACGTGTCCTCCGTACTGCCATGCCATCTCCATATTGCCATATTGTCATTAATGTGGATCAATAAGGAGCAATGATATTCCACCACGCAGCCCCCTAGAAGAGAGAGAAGAAGGCTTGTCCATCCTTGATTTTTATTTGAATTCGTTTGTTGAAATTAGCGCACCTCGACGATTTATCACTACATCAGTGATTTCTTGTTTCACAATCTTTTAACCCTGGTCTTATCCTGGATCACTGATCTGCGAGAAGGATGACATGCCTTACCAACCATATTCTACCACCTACTCCCCAAGAGGAGAGAGAAAGGGGACGCCCTACCTTGGTTTTCCATTGATTTTCTTAGCTAGTTTTTTTCTCAGCCTTTTCAGGCACTTTACACTATTATTGCAGAATCGTGATTTTACAAGTTTTTAGAGTGATACCCCTACTAATATGCTAATTTGTGATTGTGATGAGCTCCCAGACCTCCAATGTGTGACTTATGATGAGCCCTTGCCTCTAGTCCTTTCCTCTCCGTCTTCTAACTTTCAAAGGGTAACTTCAAATGGCCTTATCTTCTGTTCCAGAGGTCCATTTTCAGACTTCCTTATATCATTGGAAAGCTCGTTCTGGGCGCAATGCAATGGGGAGGTTCCAATTTTTCTTCAAGTTATCTAGTGGCCTAGGATATAGCTTCCAACAACACTTCCCTTTGGCACCTTTGATCAACTAAAAGCCCATAATGCAGTGAGTGACAACATTGGCTCCAACTAGGGACAGTGCCTTACTAGCAAGGCGTTGAGAACCTGCAGACTAGTGGCTTTCCTTCCATTGGTCATGGAGTCATTTTTAAAGAAACTATAATTTTGTGAAAATGGACTTTTCAACCTAAGCTGAAAATTACATATAACAATTACAATACACACACCGGTATTTACAATGGGTGTGAGATAGGTACCTCTAGTTTTGGAAATAAAGTTTGAGGAACTGACCATTTACTAGCAGTTCCAAATATTCACCAGATAGATTCTCAAGCATGTATGTATTATTTCCTCTTTCTTCTACAATCTTTAAAGGGCCAAACCATAGCAAGTTGAATTTTCCATGTTTTCCTTTTTCCTCCCATCGGACATCCTAATGGAGAAGTAAATCCCCTAATTGAAGTGGTCTATCCTTAGCCTTCTTGTCAAACATGGATTTCATCTGTTGTTGGTAATTTGACAATTTTGCCACCACCTATTCTCTATTCTCATAAAGCTCGACTAGCTGATTTATCCTTCGAATTAAGGCACTTGGCTCTCCCTCTGCTTCTTATAATAACCTTGCCACCAACATTGCTAATTGGATCGGGACGATTGCAACCTTACCATACACTAGCTCTAGAGATGATTTCCAAATGGATCCTTTAGGTCTTACCCTATTGGCCCATATGGAAAACTTTAGTTGGGAGTCCTAATTTCTCTGATTTTTAGCGATGGTATTTTTCAACACCCCTACAATAGTTTTGTTGGAGGACTCATCCAAGCCACTACCTTGAGGATAATAGGTAGTGGAGTGCCTGATGATGATATTGGATTCATGGCAGAAGCTGGAAAACTTGGCAGAATTGAAGACATGAGCAGTATTAGTGATAATTTTGAAGGGACAACCAAAGCGACACAATATGTTCTCCTGCATGAATTTTATCAACACTGAGTCTATAACATTTCTAGCTAGGATGGCCTCTACCCACTTAGTGAAATAATCCATGGATGTCAATATCCAGTGGTGTTGGCCATTGGATGGTGGGTTTATTTCTCCTATGAAATCTAGTCCCCACTATCTGAAAGGTTCTTCCACATGTACTAGAATCAAGGCGAGAGGAGAAAGATTTTTCCTCTCAGCAAACACCTAGCACTTCAGACAAGACCTCACCTAAGAATGAACATTCCCAAATAGAGTAGGGCAGTAGAATATTGCCTTGAGGATTTTATGTGTTATGGTCTTGCAGTTGTATTGTCCCCCGCAGACTCCTTCGTGAAAATCTTCAATCACCTACTGGGTTTTAGCCTCCACCAAACATAACATCAGTACCTGCATCGGGTCCTTCCAATATAGTAGACCATATCTCCTGCATTTTTCAAGGGTCGGCTTTAAGTGGAGGATGTGCTCTTCATCAGTCTTAGAAAAGATTGTGATATGATCTAGATAAACTACCACAAATTCTTCTTGGTCCCCTATGAAAGTTATGTCCATGGCTCTGTGAAATGTGGCCCTTTCATTAATGAGACCGAAGGGCATGCGAGCATACATGAATGTTCCCCACAGGGTGATGAAAGCAGTTTTCTCTTGACCCTCAAGATGGAATGCCACCTTCTTGTAGCAAGAGAACCAATCCATCATGGGCATTCTGGGTGAGCCAACTACCTTCTACAATATATGGTCCATCTTAGTCAATGGTAGTTGTCTTTCAGTGACGCCTTGTTTAGATTCTGAAAATCTATGCATAGCCTTATTTCTCCACTCTTCTTCTGGACAGGAACTAGCTTGGCCACCCATTCAGAGTACCTTAAAGGCACTGTGATCTTTACCTGTAGCAGGTTTCTCACCTCTTTTTCAATGGAGAGGAATAAGAGTGGGTTTATATGATTGAGTTTCTATTTGCATGGCTTTATTCCATTCTTCAAATGAATCTTATGCTAAACTATATTAGTATCAAATTAGTTCAAATCCTCATAAGGCAAAGCAAACACATCCTTGAAAATTTTCAATATAATTAAATACATTTGTTTGTATTTCTGGGTGATTCCTTTTGATAGCTCGATCATCTAGGGTTCCTCCTCTCAGTCGATGTTGCAGTCTTATAATTGATTGTCCATCTTTAGAGACATTCGTTTGGATACTATGTCATCCTTATTAAAAAGCCTTTCCAGTGGGACCATTCCACAAGGGATGGTGTTCCCTTTTAGTTGCAAAATTTGGCACCCAGCCACTGTGTCTTTCCACGCAGTGGTTCCTTGATTTGTTTCTTCTTCTTCTTAATCGATGGTGTAGTGGGAAAACTCACCAACTACTTCTATGAATCATTTCACTTGCTCTTCATCCTCAAATACCTAGCAATGCTTGACATTATCCAGGATTGAGGGTTTGTATACGACTTCTACCTCATATCTGAGGAGCAGATTTTGCGGGGGCCTGAAAATGCTTACTGCTATAGCAAGAGAGGCAACCATTTTGTTTCCTTCCCTGGGAAGAAATTGGGTATTAAAGGTCAGGAAGAAACTATCAATTAGATCTCACACTTCATTCTGTTACGTCCTTAGTCTAGGGTGATTGGCCTAGCATTGGTTTCTGCTGCCAGGTTACCCTCGCACATACCCACAGTATGCATAAATACCTCTGTCCCAAGTAATTTACTAACACAGGAGTCACATCTTCATAATATCAATGGTTTGAATCTCTTATATAGTTCCTTTATATCGAAACCAATCACCCCACCTAAACTTCCTGCTGGGGTTAAATTAATCCTCAAGCCTTCATTTTCCCTTTTATCAAAGAATTCCACAAATCTTCCTTATCGGGATCGTAAACACCCTTTCAAACCTTTATATAACCCTTTTTAAGCCCGCATATATATATAACCTTCCCTCTTAACCATTGGCTACATATAATTATCGCATCAAAATGTTCTATCGGCGCTATTCCTTATCAAATCCACTTAAAAATGGAAACGCATGCAAATCATACCTTTCTTCCTCCTCCTGTATAGCTTCTGCACATATTTCGAGGTTGTACCTCTATTGCAATTGCTAACGGCTATCGAGACTTTCGCAGGCCACAGTGCACATGTGCTTTATCACTCCTTTCCCTTCAACATGCGACTATCGGAAGTGTTTCAACACTTTAACACAATACGAAGGGAATACATGGAATTTCCACTCTGAACACATATGACAGATCTCAAAACTTATCCAATCACCACTATATATGTTGTTGGGTTTTCCTTGTATGTTAACGTTTTGCCACGCCACTCCTTCGAACTCTAATAAGTGATCACCCCGACCTTCGATCGCCGATCGACTTTATCACTATTAGCGCATCCCTGGTCCTTGCGCTCGACTATTCTATCTTAAAACTTTGATAATGTGATAAGCAATCAAATTTGGATTGTCGATTTGAATCTTGATCTGACGGTCCACACTTAATCACATGATCACGATCTCTCCATTTCATAGGCTCGTTCCGATGTCTTCAAAAGGATTATGCCTATGCAATTTAATCTTGGTTGTTGATCTAAATGATCCAACAGTTGTTGAGCATCAATATTTCACTTCTCGCTTTTCCTTTTACTTGGGATTTTACACTATTTTTTTAGCGTTCCCTCTGTGGGTTGATTCTTCAAAAAGATCTGGTTCCTCATTGTTTCCACTGCTCAACTCTTTCTGAACTTAACTCCCCAAACTCTCAACTTTGTTGTCTCTCCAGAACTCCACTGTGATGCTTTAATTGGAATTGATGATCAATTACGATTGTTATGAATCATTCTCCTCTCTTTGTGTGTTCTTCACCAGAACTCTGGATGCAACCATAGTTACAGAACCTACGAATTCACCAATTACATGCAATTCAAACATTCAACAGAATTTCATGCATTCACACAGTGAAGAATAGACTTCTATATATATATATATATAAATATGAACAACGATTATAGAATGAGACTCTCCATCTCTCACAGGCCTAATCTTAGATATCTGTTGCCTCTCCTTTGACTCTACTGTAGGCTTACATATATGCCAAGAGTTCTGTTGAACTATTCTGGTTCGACTCTTATATCTACTGAATTGCCTCCTAAATCCTCTCGGTCCTCTATGTCCACTTCTAGGTTCAATTAATTCCTAAAGGCTCTGGTTAGTTCCTCGAATCATGGAACTATTTAAGAGTTATATTTGATTTTGAACTCTTTTGTCATTACTCCCACTCATGTCCTCCTTATTCGAGATCATTTACAAGATATCTCACACTATTCGATTTATTCCTATTTTATGCACTTAAAAGCCTAAATTACATTAATTTATCACTTAGGAATCCAACTTCCTAAAAATACATGAACCTCTATGTCTACTTAATTGCAATGGTTTCTCTCTTGGGTGAATTCTCCTGCATTAGACTCCCAATGTAGAAAATATTCATAATCTCTTGATCATGTGTCTTCTAGTCTTGGTCTTCCTGGATCCCATATTTTGTTTTGTAACTACCCAAATGTCTTGTTCCTTTGCTGATGTTGCCCTTCTATTGTCTTTCGCTCCATTTTTTTCTCTTTGTGAATTAGGTTCAAGTTCTGATTGATCTTTTTTCCTATTGCTGCCATTTTTTTCCATTTGGACTGCTTCATCATCAGTTGCCACATTTCTTAATTCTCTATTTCCAGTACATCTTTGGAGTAGTCCATATTGTATTTCTTACTTCTTCCTCCTTCTCTTTGCTTCAAGTCGTTGTTGTTGTCTATTATTTCTTCAAACTGTTGTTGGTTTCCTTTACTTACCCCAACGTTTGCCTTACTTGCCTTTTTGACTTCTATGCTAACTTTAATGATGTCCCTTATGTTGACTTTTTCTTTGTTTGCTTCAATGCTTTCTATGACTCCTATGCTGAATATTTCTTTACTTACTACCTCCCTATCATCGTTACCCTCTTTCATGATTGAATCATGACTGTCCAACACTCTCTCCAGCAATTGAGCATCTCTATTCCATGGGTTGAATTCTTCCACATAATCTTCTTCTCTCATCTTTATTTGGCTGCTAATCTGTGCCAAATCTCCTCCAGCATTTGCAACAAAACCTGCACTCACAAAAAACTTGTTAAAACTAAAAACATAAGGATTTTGTCCCTTATCTCCCTTTGGAAACAATTCCGTTTGTTGCTCTGTTTCTTTTTCCTCTGTCAGCGCATCACTATGCTAATTTGAATTCTCAAAAGAATTCATGAGACTGTCAACTAGTCTCTCCTCCACATCATTTGTTCTAATGACGTCTTCTTTCCCTTATTCACTGTAGTGAACTCCTTTTTTTGCAATCATATTGTCATACTCTAAATTCTCCAGCAAATATTCCAACAATGGAACCTCTTTGTGACACTTCATAAGTATTTAATCATCACTTATGTTTCCTACATTTTTACACAAATTATTAGTTTGGAAATCATAAGGTTCAATAGTATGAAATTATGTGGTTACTTCACATATCAGCTCTTCAAACTGAACTTCATCTCCTTCTTCCACAAGAACCTGTTCCTGTGTTGTCACATCTTCACACATCCATGCATTGTTAAGTTCCTTCTGCTGCAATAAAGCATTGTTTCTATCATTTAAGAGACATTATTCATCCTCCTTAACTTCAGAGTTTCCATCTTCTAAAATATATTTCTTCATACTTTTGATAGTTTCAACGGATTTCTCATCCTCTGGAAAACACTCCTTTGTTAGTGTTCTTTCTCACTTTGTTAAGTCTTTTGCATAGACTACTTCCTTCTTAACATCCTTCAGTAGATGTCCTTCTTCCTCAACAACTTCCATGGCTATTTCCATTGTGACTATCATCATGATGAATTGATGATCCTTTACTATGTTTTCAGCTAATATAGTCTCTTCTTCAAGTTTGCCTTCAGTCTCTTGTTGTTTATCTTCATTAAGAGCTATCTTTGTCTCACTATCTGCATTAACATTCTCCTGCATTTGTCTTGCCATCATATCCAAATTATCAGTTTTAAAAATATAAGACTCTATGGTCTAACTTGATTGTTCAGCCATCATATCTCCTTGTTCTAAATCCTTCATATGATTCAGAAATTCTTCGATGGTCTCCTCTTCAATCTCCTCAAGCCCTTCACTTTGTTGCTTGATATCTTCCTCCAACTACATATGAGACCTATCTATCTCATCTTCTTCCAAAACAAAATTTAGATTTTGCTTGTATTCTTTCTCCTTTGTGACAATATCAACAAATTGTCCTTCCTTAGATGTTTCACCCACAAACATACACAATTTGTTATATTTAAAACCATGTGACCCTTTGGCCTACCATGAAGTTTCAGTCTTCAAGTCTTCATCTTCACTTTCTCGCAAAATTTCTCCCTATTCTGGTTCACAAATGGATTCTTCCATTTGTAACTCAACTTCCTTGGGTTTTCTCTTCAGCCACTTTACTTGCATTTGTTGTATCCTTCTCGATATCTCTTGCCATTTTACTAACTTCTTCCTCAAGACCCAACCTAGTCTCTGGCTTTCCTCAAGTATTCTTCTTAATGCATCGAGTTGTTCTTTTAACTCTGCAATCTCTTGGTCAATTTCCTCTTGACTCATCTTCTGGCCATTTTCCTTGGCATCCTTCTTCTCATATCCTCTACTGTGGATTCTCTCTGAACCTCTACTATGAATATCAATAGTCATCTTCTTCTGCTCTTTTTTCATGAGCTCCTCACTCATCTGCAAACAAGCCTTTTCTATAGCTAGTCCTCCTCACCACAATCTTACCTCACTGAGCTCTTCTCACTCAGTCTTTTGGTAAGCACGGTCCTTTGTCTAGAACCTCCTCTTGAGCAACACCTTTGCTCCTTATAGGCTTCTGCAATCTCTAACTCTCTCTTCACAACACTTTAATTTTCCTCTCTGTCCAATCTCTTGTTGGATTCTTCAGGTTCACTGCCACTTCTATATCACATTATTCTTCTTACTCTGTCTTAAAGAACACATTTGGTTCTCCTCTGATAGCTTCTCTTGCTATCACTTGTGCATTAGTATATAAAACACACACTCTTAATTTAAAACAGAACATATTACCTCACCTTCAAGATCTCAGCATGATCTTGTTTCACCATTCCACCTGTACTTTGAATGGATTGTCCTATTTTTTTTCTCCAAGTCCTCTTTCCTTCAGAACTTGCATTAAGCAATATTGCTTTCTCTTTCCTTCAAAAAGTCCTTTGTTCCTGTTTATTCCAAGCCTGTGATGGAACTGCTACAGTCTTCCAAAAACTTCAAAAGTTCCCCTTACAGTCTTCTACTGTATTCTCTATCATTCATCAATTGACTTATGCACATGAACTTATTCTGTGTGCAAACTCCCTTTCACAGAAATCTTTCTTCGCTCTGATTTCAAACATCCTCTGATTACAAATCTTCTCTGATACCACTAATGATGCTGAGTTACCCCCGCACATACACACAGTATGCATAAATATGCATAAATACCTTTGTCCCAAGTAATTGACTCACAAAGGAGTCACATCTCCATAATATCAATGGTTTGGCCCTCTTGTACAGTTCCTTTGAATCGGAACCAATCACCCTGCCTAAACCTCTTATTGGGGTCAGATCAATCCTCAAGCCTTCATTTTCCCTTTTATTAAAGCATTCCACAAATCTTCATTATCAGGATCTTAAACACCCTTCAGAACCTTTTTATAACCCTTTTTAAGCCGGCATATATATAACCTTCCCTCTTAACCATTGGTTACATATAATTATTGCATCAAAATGCTCTATCGGCGCTATTTCTTATTAAACCCATTTACAAAGGGAAACATATGCAAATGATACCTTTTTTCCTCCTTCTGTATGTCTTCTGCACATATTTTGAGGTTTTACATCTATCGCAATCGCTATCGACTATAGGTACTCTCGTAGGCAACATTACACATGTGCTTCATCACCCCTTTCCCTCCGATATGCGACTATCGGAAGTGCTTCAGCACTTTAAAATAATAGGAAGGGAATACATGGAATTTCCACTCTAAATACATATGGCAAATCTCAAAACTTATCTAATCGCCACTATATATGTCATCAGGTCTGCCTTCTATGTTAACCTTCTACCACGCCAATCCTCCATACCCCGATAAGTGATCATCCCAACCTTTGATCATCGATCGGCTCTATCACTATCGGTGTATCACTGGTCCTTACACTTGAATCTTCTATCTTAAACCTTCGATAATGCAATAAGTGATCAAATCTGCACCGTCAATTTGAATCTTGATCCGATGGTGCACGCTTAATCGCACGATCGCGATCTCTACATTTCATAGGCTCGTTCCAATGTCTTCAAAAGGACTCCACCTACGCATCTTAATCTTGGTAGTTGATCTAAATGATCCAATGGCTACTGAACATAAATATTTCACTTCTCGCTCTTCCTTTTACTTGGGTTTTTACGCTATTTTTTTAGCATTTCCTCTGTGGGTCGATTCTTCAAAAAGTTCTAGTTCCTCATTGTTTCCACTGCTCAACTCTTTCTAAGCTTAACTCCTCAAACTCTCAACTTCATTGTCTCTCCGTAACTCCACTCTAATGCTTTAATTGGACTCAATGATCCATTAAGATTCTTTTGAATCATTCTCCTCTCTCTGTGTGTTCTTCACCAGAACTTTGCCTACAACCATAGTTACAGAACCTACGAATTCTCCAATTACATGTAATTCAAGCATTCAACAGAATTTCATGCATTCACATAGTTCGGAATAAACTTCTATATATATAAATATGAACAAAAATTACAAAATGAGACTCTTCATCTCTCACAGGCCTAATATTTGATATATGTGGCCTCTCCTTTGACTCTACCCCTAGGCTTACATATATGCTAGGAGTTTTGTTGAGCTATCCTGGTTCGACTCCTATATCTACTAAACTTCCTCCTAAATCCTCTATGTCCACTTCTAGGTTCGATTAATTCCTAAAGGCTCTCCTTAGTTCCTCGAATCATGGAACTGTTTAAGAGTTATATTTGATTTGGAACTCTTTTGTCATTACTACCACTCATGCCCTCCTTATTCGAGAGCATTTACAAGATATCTCACACTATCTGATTTATTCCTATTTTATGCACTTAAAAGCCTAAATTACAGCAATTTATCACTTAGGAATCCAACTTCCTAAAAATACATGACCCCCTATGTCTACTTAATTACAATGGTTTTTTCTCTTGGGTGAATGCTCTTGCGTCAGTTTCTGATCTGCCTTATGACTAGATCAAAGTCTTCGTAGATCGTTAGGAATTCAATATTCATATTTTTTTCCATTTGTAACCTAAGGAGAAATGCTTCGTACTCTGCCAAGTTTTTGGTCGCCTCAAATTCCAGCTTCAAAGAGAGGGCTATCAAACTACCCTCTAGAGATACCAACAATATTCCTGCTCCATTTCCCTCTTTTGAGTTTGCCCCATTGAAGTATAACTTCCATGCTTCATTTTCATTTGTGCACTAGTGCTCAAACTTCCTCGTTAAGTGCACTGATGTTTCCTTTAAGAAGGTCTCATCTTCTTCTAGGAATAGGCAAGAAATGTCACTTTCTTTCCCATGCACTAGAGAATTTTTTGAGCCTTTAGCTGGGGTCACAGTTTTTATAAACCTCGATTCTCTATAAAACCTCCTTCTCTTTCCTCCAAAAGTGGTAATATCGGCATAAGTTAGATCCAACTTGATGGAGCCCCCCATCTTGGAACCCCAAGATCTAGATAAGAGCATGTCGAACAAAGGAGGAATACCGGCCACCACTATGTCCATTACCACACTCTTCATAGGGATCTTATCTAGGTTTACCACCAGATCCTTTATCATCCCTAAGCCCTTGACTCTCTTAGAGCCAAAGGAGTATAGGTCCTTGAATGGTATGGTGAGCTCTAAGCCCAGTTGTTCCATCACTGTTAATGGAATGAGGTTGTGTGAGGCTCCAAAATCCAACATGAAATTATGCAGTAAGAGGTCGTGGATTACTAGGGTCATGTAGAAGGGTGCAGTAGAAGGATCCAACTCTTCCACATGTGGCCCAAAAAAAACAATTGGCCTCTCCTCTCAGAGGTTTAAACTATCATGAGTTGGTGGTAATTTAGGTGAATGCATGAATTGAGAGACTTGAGATTTATAATTAGGCCTATTTAGAAGCTCAATTATAGGAACAAGAATTTTTACCTTTTCAAGCTCCCTCTAGAGATTGAATGTGGGTTAGACATTTTATGTATGTCATGACTCTATTCCTTCTTCCTTCCCACTAGCATTATTTAGCAGAATAGGTGCCTCCTTTTTTGTGTGTCCCTCAGAACTATTTCTTTCCTTATTTGCAAAGGATTTTATCTTATAAGGGTCAAGATTTAGCTTACCTTTCCCTTTTTCTGGTACTGGCAGAATGACTTGGGAAGAAGTTCCCTCCTGTTGCTCTGGTTCTCTTGAACTCTTCTTTGAAGAACTTAGATTATACTTACATTATGGTTGTGCTTGCATGAAATCTGTAAACTGTTTTCAATAATAATCTATATCTTCATCATCTACTACTACTTCCTTCTCATGACTAGCCTAGTGGTGAGCCATATTCTTATGATCTTCTCCAGAGAAAACATAATACAAATTTCCCGGCATCTCCTGTGTATCTCACAATTTCTCATTGTGATCCTCTTTTAAATATAGAGGATGAGGGATCTAATCGAATTGTTCCTTTCATTCCCTTGGGAGTATTTGGAATGGAGGTGTTATATGTTGTGGGTTGTAACCCCCGTTGTTGAGTTGAGAATTCTTTTTAGGGAGGCTCTTGCCCTCAATTTCAATCTTTCCAACCTACTTTTATAAAATTCTCATGAGTTTTTCTAGTTCATCCATCTTGACGTCTGGTGATTCTTTATCTCAACTAGAGGAGGAATCCTCTTCTCTCCCTCTTTTATTTCTAGTAGGTTCTTACTTTCCTCTTGACTTTCCTGCTGAGGAAAAATTTGATTCCACCTCAACTGCATGAATTTGGAGTTGATCTAGAGTAAGAGACTTCCTTTTCCTTAGAGTAAAGACAGACTCAAATTCAAAGGCTCCCAAAAAAACTACTCAAGCAGCAGCTGGAGGAAGCTTTATCTCATCTAGAAAGTTATTGTACTGCTTGTTGAACCTTCTTATAAATTTTGAGATATCGTCTTTTAACTTTTTCTTTATGGCGTTAAACTCTGTGAGGAGGTACTCATCGTTTATCCTTTCACCCCATTTCTGTGTGAAAGTGTCCTCAAGCTCCTCCTAGGTAGTGATGGAGGTATTTTGTAGGGCTTTGAACCACTTTCTAGCCTCTCCATCGAGGGATTGCACAAAACGTCTCATGACCACATCGAGTTGTTCTATGTTTAGGTTCTCAGTAAAGGCATTGAAGGTTTCAATGTGTCGTTGTGCAGTGTTATCATCTTCCCCATTGAACCTAGGTAGATGCTTTAGGTAGTCCTGGGGTATTGCACTTAGAGGCTGAGGTAAATTAAGAGGTGCATATTTATTTAGAAAAAAAACCTGGAAGAGCCATTTGAATAATGGAGGGCGATTGGGACTTTCTTAAGGAATTTGGCCAAAAAATACATTGGTAGGAGTGGATGGACAAAATGCAGGGTATGTTAGGGCCTTAGGAATAAATTCTAAGTAGTGAGTAACAATAGGCTAAGAGATGTATGAGAAAGCTTCAAATCCTGGTGAGATGGTAGCACAGGCAGGGGGAGTTTTCTCTTTCCAGACTTTCCTAAAAATTAATCTTTTTACGTGAGATACAAATTGGGCTTTTTGGTGAGATGTATGTGACCGCGTGTGAGGCCTTTTAAAAGCCAGAATGATAAATAATAATGGGGCTTTGTGGAGTCTCCAAGGTGATTATCAATGCAATCATAACCTCTTTGTTCACCTATGCAAAGAGTTCTCAACTTCTCATATCCTAGGGGAAGAATCCTTCAATACGTTCCCCAACAATGGCACTAGAAGATGTTGCAGCTCCAAGAGACAAGCTTAGATTGCTTACAATAACAGTTCATGGGCACATCTATTTTGGAGAGTCTCAAATGTTTCTCAGGAAAGGGATAACTCACTTATATTTTATATGTATATATAATGTGTTGTTTCATTCACCTTAAGGAGTAAGACATGAATTTCTGGTACCTCTACACATATACATATCTCATAAATATGCATAAAATAGTGGAGGCCGAGTACTTCAAGGACTTATAGTTTAATAATATTTTTTAGAGAAATGGTAGATAATAAGGAGAAGGAGAAACTCATCATATGGATCTTACATCATCAAGAATTATATGCTTAACACATAGAGCTTGCAGCTTTAAGAATTCCTACACTTATTTGAGTTACAGGCAGCTATAATGGACAAAGGAGGGATTGAATGTTATGATTAATGTAGTGCAGATTTAAAGATATAATTTCAATAATCCATACAGGAACATGCATAAACAATTTTAGTATAAATGAATTTGTGATATATTTACAGGCACTTGCATTAACATATCGATACAAATGAATCTATGAGGAAGCTTGAAATATTTCTAGCAACTATGATTTGCATGAATTCAGAGAAGAAACATGAACATAAAATGTGTTTCAACAAAGGGATAACATACTGTAATATTTGAAGGGGGAATCACCACCATTTCCTTGATATTCTAAAAATTGTGTATTACAAAGCCATATGATTTGAAACTAACATGTAGTGTTTTCTTTAGAATTTTTTAACCTTTGTTAAATGCTTATTTCCCATATTTATATGGAGAGGGAAGCATTGACATTTATTACATCAAAAATATCTTTAGCCGAGTCTCAGCTGTTAGATTGACTAGCTATCTCGTTTGGGGATGGCTCTGTGGTCGAAAAATATTACCGAATTAATGGCCTCATTGAAAGGAGGCGAATTTCAGGACATCAAATAAGTAAACATTCAGAAAGAAGCATTAATAAACTATCACGGTGCCAACCCCTATAATTTCTTTTGATTTAGGTTGCAGTGGGCTCGTCATATTGTCTGTTTTTCTGCTCAACATACTCCCATCATTTCTGCATTTACTACTTGAGTCGTTCATTTTTTAAGCTGGGAGTGGGCATCCTCAACCTCATGTCATAGTACTGAAAAAGATGATCCTTGGGTAGTACTTCATCTCTCTATGTAATGGGACACAATGCCTGAAAATTGAATCCTCGTGAGCTACCAAGTCTCTTTTCACTCATGTCAGTGCTGACTCTAACTCCGTGTCACAATGGGCTTTTCTGAATCAACCCATGCTAGTTTTGAATGCACCACTTGTTTCCCTTAAAGCCATAGCTTCTGACCCATCAGGCCTTTAAAGCCTTGCCCGTTACTATCGATACCTTGATCTTCCTGGTGATGCTCTCTTGGTAGAAATATGGAGGACTTTCCAATGTTGGCCTTTTACTAAAAAAATGTTGCAAAAAAGATGAGGCTAGAACCGCCTTAGCCACTTTCACTTTTAGCTATTTTCTGTGATTTTATTCATATGCCCGGGAGTAGAAACAAGGTGCTTAGCCCGAGGGCGCTAAACTCCTTTAAGGCCTGTCCGTGGGCCTTTTTTCTTTAATCTATGAAATCCCACACTTTAGCGCTTCCTGAGGGTTGCCACTGATATTTCCCTTTGAACCCTCTGATCGCTGATCTACGAGGTCAGTCCCACTGGAAGTATCGTAGTCACACTACAGGAAGTGAAGGCCCTTTACCTTTCTTTATAGCTTTGGCTGAATTGTTCAGACGTGAAAACCTTATAGGCCAGCCCACATAACATATCACAATCACAACATCAGAAGGGACATTAGCGGAGGAGGGATATTGCCTTATACGATTACCGATCACTGATTGCGATGGTTGAAATCATCACTACCACATGTCACCCTATGAGTTGTGACATGTGTCAACCATAAATGCCCCCTTAAGAACCGTGAAAATGTTGAATCCACGTGACATGTGTCCTTCTTACTGTCATGTCGGTTGGCATGTGGATTCATATAGGCCAATAATATTTCGCCATGTGGCCCCCTGGAAGAGAGAGAAAAATTCCTGCCTAGCCTTGGTTTTTATTTCAATTCCTTTGTTAAATGAAATTTTCCCTCCCTAACGATTTAACACTACATCGATGATTTCTTTTTTCACTGTTTTTTAACCCTGGTCCTGTCCTGGATCACCAATCTACGAGAAGTGACACATGAAGAACCAACCATCTTTAGCCACATGCCCCCATATTAGTTAATCGTTTTCTTGGCCTTTTCATCGCTTTACACTATTATCAATGAATCGTGATTTTGAAAATTTTTAGAGTGGTACCCCTATTGATCCAGTGATTTGTGATTGTGATAAGCTCCTGGACCTTCGATGTGGAATCTGCGATGAGCCCTTGCCTATGGTCCTTTCCTTTATGTTTTCTGACTTTCAAGGGATAGCTTAAAATGACCTTATCTTATGTTCTAAAGGTCCATTTTAAGACTTTTCTATACTGTTGGAAAGCTCATTTTGGGCACCATGCAATGGGAAGGTTTTTATTTGGATTTAAGTGCTTCGGTGTCCTCGAAGATGGATTCAAACGTCATTGCCCTTTGGCAACTTTGATCAACCGAAAACTCATAATGCAGTGAGTGACAACACATTCTATGCCAAGTTATATTTTTCTATGGTTTCTCAACTCCTTGGTCTCAGTACCAGTGTATATGTAACTTAAATGATTCTAGGCTCTTTATTTTCCTTGTTTCACCGAGCCACAAAGGCCTGTACAAAATTTTATTTTCCATAATTTTTGTTTGATGATATCCATTACCAGATGATAGAATTTATAGAAGTGGTATCTTTTCATTACCAAGCTTACCTAGTCCACTTATTTATCAACCAAAACTACTCTCACCTTGAACACCTAAATCCTAAGATGGTGGATGAACATAATTCCTTGTTACTTTTCTACAAGTGGGTACTCATGGTTAAAAAACTAGAAAATAACTAGGGTTTCTTCAGATATGTGACTTGTTTCATGTCAATTGTTTATACCCTTTTAGATGGTCAATATTTACCCAAAGTTCCTAAGTTCCTCAAGGAGAAGTTATAGCTCACTCATGATACTAGTGTGGGTGGTTGGTAACTTTTCCAATAATACACAATCATTAGAGCATATGGATTTGAAGGAAAGCCTTATCAGTTACCAACATTCATGACTCCCCACATATTTTCGTTTAAGTACATTAGACACAGATTCAACAGTGACATTGTGAATTTCACTTCCAAGAACGAAACTACAACTTTCTACCTCCATCATGAGGTAGGACCATTTGTGGTAAATTCAAGAAATTCCTTAGATCTTGTGTAGAAGATCTTGCAAGGTTTTGAATTCCCACAACTAGGAGTATGGAAGTACGACCCTCGTAACTTCATTTATGAGACAGAAAAGGAGAAGGACATAGAAAACCATAAGAATGACTCAAATACCATAGTACAAGATTATGTCAATAAGTCTACTTGGGAGGAAGTTAAAGAAATTTTACATCGAGTTGTGTTAAGCACTTCCGACCTTTAGGTAAGAAAATGGTCACTTCAAAACCCATCGATGTTTATCAAGAGGAGGAGCCTAGCTTTAAGAAATCCATTGTAGAAGAAGTGAAAGGAGATGAGAAGGAGGAGGAGGAGGATGAAAAGACATAGTCATTGGCACTAGTGTTGTATAGTAGTTAGCTGGAAACCGTGTCAAAGTAGGATTTTATTATCAAAAACATGCCCACTTCCATGTGAACATCTAAGGAAAAAAAATTGGGTAAGGTTTCCAAGCCTGGATAGGTGTTAGTGGTGGAACAATTTCAGTAAATTGCTAAAACAACTAAAGAAAGAAAATGAGACATAAGAATACCATAAAAACAACTGCTTTCCCTTATGCAAGTTAAGAGTGCATTGGACCATGAAGTGGGAATTTTCAAGTTGTTGGTGTTAAATTCCAAGCTAGAGACAACCAAATCTATGTCATATTATGAAGTTCATCAAATGTCCCTACTATCAAATCATATTCCATATATAGATATCATGGAACTGAATAAGTAGGTGACTCATAGGGTGCATAGACAAATGCATCTTACTGATGCTACAACCAAGAATTTATAGGAGTGGTATAACATAGCTAGCACCCAATTGAAATATGAAAGGATGGTATGCATGTCCAGGAAGATGAAGATAAAAATCTTGGAGCATAAAATCACTTACTTGGCTACATTTCCTTGTGATTTCAAGAAATACAAGACCATGTTGGAGGACAAGGATAGGAAGATAACATCCATGAAAAGGAACTCAAGATCCAATATGCAGATCCTATGCAAACATATGAGTTGGAAGACATGGAGAAAGAGAGCCAGGAGCTTAAGAAAAAGATCCATGATGCATTGATGTAGAATAAATAATTCAATGACCAAGTTGTGCTAGTGGAAGTACAACTCCAAGGAATGAAGGAAAATATGGGTGAGACTTCACAGTCCCACCAAAACCCTGATGTTTTACCCAGAAAAGTGGAATAAATGACAATATCATAGGATGCGAAGAAGTTAAAAGTTCTATTCTCAAATCGTGAGCAATGAATGAAAAAAGGGAAGAAGAATCAGAAACTGCCAAGTTGGAGTTGTACAAGACATAAGAGTACGATCAACAAATTGAAGAAGAGTGGGAAGTTTTGAAGAGGAAGCACCCTAGTAAATCCTCTTTTAAGGTTTATTTTTTCGAAAGAATCATTTGGGAGAGATATTGAAGACAATGGGAAAGCACTCAGATCATATGGATTTGATCCAAGAAAAGATACACATTGTTAGAAGTTCCCATAGGGAGATGAATGCTATTAACAACACTATTGGTCAACCCCCACCAAGGCTAGAGTGTTAATAAATTTTATTAATCATATTCCTAGGGATGATTTCACAAAGGAAAATATTAACGGATCTAAGTGGGTAGCAAGGGCCAATCAAATGAAAAGAAAGAAAAACTAACGAATTTGTTTAAGAAGAATGGAGAGGTGCTTGAGAACGAATTTGAAGGCTTCAAGGATAAGTGTGATATATTGCATAAGATGAACTTTCCAACAATATTTGATGTTAATGGGGACCTATATTCCAAGGAGTCTATCATGAAAATCCTAAAAAAAATGAATATCATCATAAAGTCTTTGTGGAGGAGGATTGTGCCCTATAAGGAATAGACATTGTAAATTATATGGGTATCATTTTGGAATCTTGTACATGCTAAATAACCTCTTCAAGGAGCAAGGAAAGGTGCATTATGATCTAGTCATAGATCTAGAATGGTCTATTTTGGATGCACATTCATATGATATTCCATTTGGAAAGGAGTGGGAGATCACTTCCCACCTTTAGGGAAGCAAAGAGTAACTTCAAAACCCATGTATTTTTATCGAGAGTAGGAGCATAGCTTTAAGAAAGCCATGGTAGAAGAAATGAAAGGAGATGATGATGAGCACGAGGATGATGACAAGACAAAGTTATAGGCCCTAGTGTTTTATAACATTCAGCTGGCAACCCCGTTAAAGTAGGATTTTATTATGGAACACATGCCCTCTTCCATGTCACCATCTAGAGCAACAAATTTGAGCCAAGTTTCCAAGATTAGATAGGTGTTAGTGGTGGAAAAATTATAGGAAATGGCTAATCAAGAAGCCAAAGAAAGAAAAAGATGCATAATAATAGCATAAAGTCGGGCCACTTCCCACTATGAAAGTTAAGAGTGCATTGGACTATGAAAGGGGAATTTTCAAGGTGGTGGTGTTACAATCCAAGATAGAGAATCAAATTTGTGTCATATTATGAAGTTCATCAATTTTCCCTACTAGTAGATAATCTTCCATATAAATATATCATGGAACTGAATAAGAAAATGGCTCATATGGTGCATAGACAAATGCATCAGAACGATTCTACGACCAGGAGGTTGCATGAGTTCTACAACAAATCTAGCACCCAATTTCAATATGAAACGATGGTATGCAGGTCCAGGAAGATGAAGATAAACATCCTAGAGGATAAAACGACTCACTTGGATACATTTCCACATGGTTTCAGGAAATACAAGGCCATGTTGGAGGAAACGGTTATGGAAATAGCATCCATGAAAGAGAAACTTAAGATCCCAAATGCACATCCCATGCAAACATATGAGTTGGAAGAGGTGGAGAAAGAGAGCCAAGAGTTAAAGAAAAAGCTCCATGATGCACGAACCAAGAATAAAGAATTTAAAGACCAAGTTGTGCTAGTGGAAGCACAACTCCAATAAATGAATTAAAAGATGGGTGAGACTTCTCAACCCCACCAAAAACTTGATGTTTTATCTAGGAAAGTGGAATCAATGATAGTGCCATCGGATGCCAAGAATCTACAAATTCTACTTGAAAATTGAGAGCAAGAACTGAAGAAAAGGGAAGACGAATTAAAAAATACCAAGTTGGAGTTGTATTAGAGAGAAGAGTGCATCAAGAAATTGAAGCGATGATGGATATTTTGAAGAGGAAGCACCCTAGTAAATCCTCTTTTAAGGTTTCCAGAAGAATCATATTGGAGAGGATAATGAAGATAGTGGACAAGTACTAGTTTCATAAGGATTTGATCCAAGAAAAGATAGATAGTGTCAGAAGGTCACATAGATAGATGAATGTTGTTAAAAATGTTATTCGTGAATCCCCTACGAAGGCTAGAGTGTTAATAAATTTTGTTAATCATATTCCTAGGGATGATTTCATGAAGGAAAATATTCATAGATCTAAGTGGGTAGAAAGGGAAAATCAGATGAAAAGAAACCAAAACCCAATCAAATTGGTCTAGAACAGGGAAGAGGCACTTACAAAGGAAGTAGAAGGCTTCACGGAAAAGTGTGATATGTGGCATGATAGGAACTTTCCAACACTCTTTGATGGCAATGGGGACCTATATTCCAAGGAGTTACTCATGAAAATCCTGATAAAAAATAAAGAGGATCATGAGGGGTTTGATGAGGAGGATTGTGCTCTACAAGGAAAAGACATTGTAAATTGTATGGGGATCATTTTGAATTCTTGTACATGCTAAAGAACCTCTTTTAGGATAAAGGAAAGGTGTATTACGATCTAGTCACAAATCTAGAATGATCTATTTTGGATGCACAATCATGTGGTATTCCATTTTCTAAGGAGTGGGAGATTTTAGTAGACATATATAAAATAGCTACCCATAGGGATCCTACAAAGCCATATGTTGAAGGAACAATGCCACAGTTGTCTTTAGAAAAGGTTGGCTCTAGTTTTAGGACACTACAGGACCAACATGCATAATTACAACTACAACCACATGTGTCAGCACAGTAGAGCAAGCCCCCAATAATGACCTAACCTAGGTCATGTGCACCCTTCAACGAATTCCTAAGAAAGGGAGAAAAAGGCACCCAGCGCCAAAATATATATCTTTCAAAAATTAATAGAATATATATTTTTCAAAAAATTATAATAAGACAATTGCTGGCACACATTCCTAAATTGGTCTTAAATCCCACTCCGAATAAGTGTTTTTCTTTATTTTTATTTTTATGTTGTACTTAGATTATTATTTTTTAATCATAATTAACTCTAAAATCCGGTACAATGTTTTGAGTAGTGAAACTTCCATACTCTTTCGCTCTTTTCCTAATGCAAAGAAACCACTTGCAATATGATGATATGATGATGTTTTGGAAAGACGGTAACATTTAGTCTTTTAGAAATACTAAGTAATATTGATTGAGTTTATTATATGAGAATAAGAGTTCATATTTTTGGCCTAAGTTATGGCCTTAATAATTCATTTAAATGGCCTATAATGGTAGTATAAGTTGTGGCATTAATCATTTTCTTAAAAGGATTATCGTGAAAGTATTTGTAGGATTCTTCAAACAGTGTCAAGAATGGTAGACTCAACACTCATCGTAAGGACTCTGGACTAGATCGTGGAGGTTGTACATTTTCGTTGGGGATGGTCCATTGATTGTGTTAGTAGATCATGACCATGAATTGAGGACCACAGAGAAGGTGGAGGAAAAATTTCACCACCTCATTTAGTAAAATATTTTGGTGAACAAAAACCTCCCAAAATGGGAAGGTGTCATCCAAATTGGGTCATCATATTATTTTTCATTTATCTTGACGCATTTAGAGTGGAAAAGGTAGAGGAATCAATTCATGGGACCATTTTTATCAATGAGACCTAGTTTGTCAATACAAGATCTAAAACTTTTTGGGAGCATTTTGAGGCATCAAATGATATTTCTTGGGGTTAAAACTTTTCCACATTAAATTTGCACCATCTTATGTTATTCTACATTCAATGACATTTCCAATGGTGCAAGAAATGTGTTAATCAAAGTCCTTACGTAAACGTTATGCCACTCAAAATTTTACCTTCTTGTTTTCACCACCATGGTTCAAGAGGATGTCACGTCAGCCCCCATTATTCATGGAAAATGGGCTAGCCACGTGTTTGTGATGTAAAATAATCTAGAAAAATCTATATTGTAACTCTATTTGAGTGTTGATGTAGTCAAACTTAGCCATCAGTAGGCTATTAGGTTGTGTTATAATCGGGCCACTACGAGGAAGAAACATTACATTCTTTTGAGAGCATTTTGTTCCATATTTGAACTAAGATAGCTAGGAGAGATAGGATGTAGAGCACACAGAGAGGATGTATGCACTGTAGTAGCTCACTCGCCACAAACAATACTTCTTTGTACCTATAACCTTATTTTCAAAACAAAGAAAGAGAGTGAAGCGACCTCAACTTTGAGGTGGATTTTCTCCTGAAAGAGTGTCCTAGAGCATATCTTGTGTCTTATGTGTGTGTGTGAGTTTATTTTTCCGTTCTCTAATTTTCTACATATTTTCCATTCTCATGCATGCACTAATTATAGTGAATTTTACAGATCTAGAGGTTTAATAAAACTGTAATAGTGTAGAAATTCATAATTTTTAATACAAAATTATCAAATCTGTTATGAGACACTGTCTATTGGAACAAATAGCCACAACAATTTACGTATCAAAACATTAGGATAATAAACTCTAATATTAATATTATAAACCCTAAGTTTAATATATGAAATGCTAAGATTAATACTATAGACCTTAAGATTATAAATCTTAACCTTAATATATTAAATTTATCCTAAGATTAATATAATAAATCTTAAGATTAAGATAACAGATTAATAATAATATAAATATTAAGATTAAATTAATATTACAGAACATTTAATAATTATAAATCATTATCTAATATATTAAAAATATATCGTAAGATAATATTTAGGACCTTAAAATTATAACTCTCGAACTTAATTATAAAATTATCTTAAGAATAATATATAATTTTAAAATTAATGAATATTTAACTCTAAATTTAATATATAACCATGTAAGAATATAAACCTTAGAACATAATTAAAACGACAAAAATAAAGTGTTTATAAATAACATTAATAATTATAATATTAATATATTAATAATGTTATAATACGATTTCATAATATATTTTTAATGCGGTAATTTTATTAATATGCATAAATTATGTTATTCCCTCAATATGTATTGTTTATTCTAATAGATATTAATATAATTGTTATATTTTGAGTAATTTTATATTTATATTAATATAGTTATATTAGAATTACAACCTCTGGCATCTCTAAAGCACACGGTATCCAATATGTTTTCTCAATCACACTTTTAAAGGTTATCATATAATATCTGTTTTATATTGCCTCAATACAATACAATATAATATATTTTTCTTTTTCGATCTGAAAAAACCAAATTCAATTCAAATTTTGTTTAAAAAAATCTATCCTATGAATTTACATTTTCAACATATATATATATTATAACAATCAATTATAAAATAATATCACTTTCATAATATATATATGAGTTCGACGAGAGGACCTATGAAGTAGCCGATACAGATTCCTTGAAAATACATGGGACAAAATTCCATTATTCCGCGATCCTACATACAATCCTACTGTGACATTTCGAAAAAAAAAATGGATAATGCTCGCGAGAATATGATAAAAAAAATGAAACAAAATATGATTGACAAAATTGTTGGGGATTTTTCTGGTAAAATCCCAAAAACAGAAATGTAATGACCAAACAGTTATATGAATAATTTTCTAAATTACCATGCTAGGTAAATATGGAAACCGGAATTATTACTTTATTTATGTTGAAATGTTATTAGTTCAAATGATGGATTAAATAATATTGTAAATAGCCTTATGAGAAAAGTTATTTACTTCCTCTTGTCTAATTAAAAGAAACGGTTGCCAGCAAACAAGGGGCAGCCCTAACTACTTTTTCTTTCCATAGAAATGGAAAAAGAAAAAAGACCTGGGCTGTTAAGGAACAGACAGGAGAAAGTAGAGAGACAAGAACCAGAGAAAGGAGTACTATGTCTGGTGAGGACCAGATGGTACCAGCACTACTGTGCATTACTCTGCATCGCTATTAGCGTGCATCACCTTGATGAAGGCAGTGGCCTGCAAGTGAGCTTGGGGGAGAGAATCAGATCTGAGTGACTGATCTCGTGGTTGGGAGGATAAGAAGCTTTAAATGAGTTTCTCTAGTTTGGAAGGGTTCAGAAACTAAGAAAGCGCAGTACAGGTAAGTACATTATGACTACAGTATTTATTGAGGAATTCTTTTAAATCTGTCAGGGTTATTAGTGACTGTAAGTGGGGAATTCATAGTAAATCTGTGAAGGCTATTATTAAAAATAAATGAGACTTCATAGAAAATCCGTGTAGATTATTATTAACTGTAAATAAGAACTCATAGAAAATCTATGAAGGTCATTATTAACTATAATTGAGAGTTCACTGTAAGTCTGTGAGGGTTGTGGTTAATGGTAATGAAAATTAATCACAAAACCTGTAGGATTGTTGCTATAAAAGAATTATATAATGGAACTGGGTTAATCTTTATCTATTTTATTGGATAAGTCTGAATCAGAGAATATCCTGAGAATAACCAGAACCGTATTAAGAAATAACAAGTAAACATAATGCTGTACATGGCAATCGCAGAAACATGGTTAAGTAAAGTAAATACTGCTATTCCATGCGAGTAATATATAAGACAGTGAACAATAGAGAGTTCGGTAAGATGAAAACCGGGTTTCACTATAACTTGCATACTAACACATTTAGCAACATTAAAGAACAACACCATAAGACATAAGGCCAAGGGGCTTACTGGCCTTATAATACGTCTCATGCCCCTATCACGAGGGCATAAGTAACTGGGTTGAGCATAGTACAGATGCGAAACCAAAAAGAAATAACTGAATGCCTTAAGTGACCAAGGCGGGAAATCTAGTATAATAAACTTGGAAAAATGATAGACGACCTGTAAATAAACATTTATATACACAGAAAATCACAAAGTAACCATTGCAGATAGACTATCGACGAAACCCTGTATATATTTAGGGGAAAAGCATATACATGTATGAACTATAAGACGTGAACGGACTTCTGGGGTAAAGAAGTCATCAAAATAAGATATGCATATATCCGGCGTCAGAACCTACAGAATAGTCCGTAGAAATAAATCGATAACCCGACGGACAAAACAACTGTAATCACAACCGACATTTACATTTAGGATTACAATGGTTGAAATAGTTATCCATGAAAAAATAGAAGTATCTCTATAATACAAGACGGCGAATACTAAATATCGTAAAACCCTTGTGAGAAAAACCATGCAACAAGATAAGTAACCAAGAAGCACATGAATGAACTGCTCAAATTCCAGATACATTAACCTTAACTGACAATTCCATTTATGAGAGCCAAATGTATATATATAACAGAGTACATTACAGTGTAAGTCCTGTAATCAAATAATATACCGAAAACACAGTACCAGTAAATGAATAAGTCTGCCGATTGGCTTCATACTGTTTAAAAGAAAAGAAAGCTCATTATTATACTCAGGCCCTCGAGTAGGCTCGAGTAAGTCCATTTAGAGTATAAAAACCACCCAGGGTTTCACAATGAATCAAACCCTCAATAACAAAAATGCCGTCGAGAGCTTCACAGCTCGAGCAAGTCATAACGGAGTAGAACAAAACCCCTAGCATTGAAAGAAATGACATTCAGGATCGATCCCAAGTTAAATGAATTAAGAGACCGTGTCTAGAATAACTTACCCGGCGTTCATAGACCGATTGAAACCCTGCAACTCCTGTTGTCGTAGGCTTTCACGCTTGGTACCCTGAACAGTCACGCATTGCAGCAATAAATCAATCCCATTGTGGCAAATGAAAGATAGAAGAAAATTCAGATATGTTAAAGAAAACAACAGTCACCTGGTGTAGCGGAAGCTCTGTCATTCAAACGCAGAGATGTATCGACCTCATCCTCGACCGAAGAGGGTCGTCAACCAAGTGCAGGCAGTGGAGGGTTCTAGGCGGAAACCGGAACAAGTCCAAGAAGGCCATGATAGTTTCGACAGAGAACTATTCAGCGAGGGAGCGTTGTTTCGCAATGCCAACCTTGCAAATGGCAGACCAAACCCTAGGTAAGCCTTTTCAATCAGCGCGAAACAATTACCACCATAGATTCCAGACCTCGAATCCTGAACGTTCATCATAGGTATGATCCCGAGGTTATGGCGGGCTTAGCTGTGGCATTTACTGCCATCAGCTACTGTAGCCAGTTTCCCAAAAATCGTATCAGAGGAAATCACAAGAAGGCCAGGTGTCCCTGTCCGGACTGCAAGTGGATCGCTCTCCGGATTCACAAGTCGGTCGGAGCATTTTAGCATTAAAGTCAGTGGACAGGTGGTAGCGGGAACGCCAAGGTGGCATGGCCATCCCGCCAAGTCCGAAGTGTCGCAATGTAAAAATCATCGCCACCAAATATTAACGTTAAACTATTAATACATTCTGATTCGCAGGTGATTTTATTACCTCCAGTCAGTAGTAAATGTAATGTGAAGATTGGTGCAGGTAGTAAGTAGATTTTTTTTTTTTTATTTACTATATATATGGGTAGTGACATTTTTGCACAGGGAAGCTTGATTTTTTTTTTACTGAGAACAGAGTATTGCACCACCATAAAAGGCTTTCTATTCATTAAAATAAAAATCACTGATATATATTCGTCCTCTTTCACTTAGAGGGATTCACCAAAACATTTCAACAAAATTACTCTGTTTCCTTTGAAATTTTACACCACTGTGTGTAAAAATTTCATTTACATTCACTGTTGTGTGAAAACAAAGATTACCAAGATTTACTGCTGTAAAAGAAATAAAAGGATCAACACACTACTGTGTGAAAAACTACGAATTCACCAAAACTTACTGTTCCCTTTTCACTATTGTGTGAAACAATTCATGGTTTTTTTTGATACATGCTTCCCCCTGGTTTTCTTCGTCACTTCTTCGCCTTCGCTCCTACACTGCTGTGCGTTCTATTTCCCACTTACAAAAAAAAATGACAAAAAAAATGTTTTACTTGTTCTGTTAAAACAAACTTACGCCCGTGAATAATTAAAAAGCAATAAAATTAAAACTATATGACATTGCCCATGCCATTATTAATTCACGCCCATACATGCCGTAAGAAAAACTTAAATGTTTACCAACATCTATGACAAATTATTAAATCCCTTCATGGAAAAAGTCTGCAATCAACCAAGCTCGTATTTTACTCCACGCAACATTAACTGCAGGCTTGTATGCAACTTGAGATGCCCGTCAACCATTGATTTGCCCTCCTCGAATCGAACGACTGAGGGAATATCGGAAGGCCTCTTTTAACCGAACTTTACCTTCCGAGAAAGTGTCAGAGGGTGATGTCACGCCTCATCCACGCGTCAACCCTTGAACTTTCTCGGAGCGACTATGTACGGAAACCACTTTACGCAAGAGCGGGTCCGAGAAACTTACCGGTGGTTTATGGTTTTGCTGTTGTGGTTTCGGGGGATGGTACGGCTGCGTGCTGCGTTGAAATTACATTTTCAACACTCCCCTTTAATTTCAACTGCTGGACATTCGGTCATACCCAGACACTTCCTCAAAAATTCAAAGCTTTTCTGATCCAGTGGCTTTGTCAAGATGTCTGCAACCTGTTCTTGAGTCCTGCAATGTTCTAGGGCAATTTCTCCATTGTTCACCAATTCTCTGATGTAGTGAAACCTTGTATCAATGTGTTTCGTTCTCTTATGAAACACTGAATTCTTTGACAATGCAATAGCTGAGCTATTGTCACAAAAAATCACTGTCGCTTTTGCTTGCTCTTGGCCTAAGCTCCTCAACATCCTTCTCATCCAAACTGGTTGACATGCTGTTGCTGTAGCTGCCACATATTCAGCCTCTGCTGTAGACAATGCTACAATGGACTGCTTCTTAGAAGCCCATGAAATGGCTCCTGAACCCATATGAAAAACATAATCGGAAGTGCTCTTCCGATCATCAACACTTCCAGCCCAATCACTATCTATGTATCCAACCAAATCTGAATGTTCTGAGACATTA
>APFE031025030.1:68133-88109 GCA_000404065.3 Pinus taeda | reverse complement strand
GATGGGATATACAACCTGTAGGCTTTGGATTCCTCACTGTATCCAATGAAAAGACATTTCTCCCCTTTGTTGTCCAACTTCCTCCTTAGCTGATCTGGAATGTGTGCATAAGACACACATCCAAAAACTCTCATGTGGGTGACTCCTTGCTTTCTCCCACTCCATGCTCCTTCTGGCACTCTATTCATCACTGCTTTTGTAGGACACCTGTTTAGAATATATGCTGCACAATTTACAGCTTCAGCCCAATAGTCATTTGGCAAATGCTTTGCCTTCAACATGCTTCTCGCCATATCCATGATGGTCCTGTTCTTCCTTTCAGCAACTCAATTTTGCTGTGGGGTGTACCTTGCTGTAAATTGTTTATGAATTCCATTTTCTCTACAAAATCTTAGGAATTCTTTGGAGATATACTCACCTCCTCTATCAGTTCTGAGAACTTTGATGTGCAGCACGCTTTGGTTCTCCACAAGTGCTTTGAAGTTTTGGAATTTCTCAAACACTTCACTTTTGTTCTTTAGAAAGTAAATCCAAGTCTTTCTTGTAAAATCATCAATGAATGTTAGGAAATATTGGTTGCATGATAATGATGCAGCTTGCATCGGTCCACATAAATCTGAGTGGATGATCTCTAAGGGTGCCTTTGCCCTTATGCTTTTACCTGATGGAAAACTTTCTCTATGTTGTTTTCCCAAAATGCAACCTTCACAAAGGCTGTCCGGTTTCTCTATCAATGGTAATCCCTTCACCATTCCTTTTCTGCTCAACAAATTTAGACCTCCAAAATTGAGATGTCCAAATCTCAAGTGCCACAACCAGTTCTCATCCTTTGGCACACTTTGGAAGGCCTCTTGGGTCACTGCTGCAATTTCATTTTTGTTTTTCAAATCTGCCCTGATCCTGAGAGGGAACATCCTGTTCCTTGTCATCTTCACTTCAGCAATGCATCGTTTGCTGGGTGCTATAACCATGATCGTACACACATCATTCACAAAGAAAACATTGTAACCCTTTTGAACAAGCTGTCCAATACTCAAGAGGTTACATCTCATTCCGGGGACATAATAGACATCTGCTATGGTTTTCCATTCTCCTTGCTTTGTAAATATTTTTACCTCCCCTTTTCCCATAACAGAAATTTTGCTCTCAGTTCCTAGTGTGACTTCTGATTTCATATTTTTGTCTAGGGCAGAAAAGAGAGCTATATTTCCTGTCATATGGTTGCTGCAACCTGAGTCTAAAAACCATATGTCTTCACTATTTGTTTCAGCCATGTTACAGGCTAACAATACATTATTTTGGCTGATGTTCTCTCTAATAACATTTGCATTTTGTCTATTGCTCATATCATGCTGCTTCTTCCTACATTCACTGCCATAATGCCCATATTTTTTACAATAATAGCATTGGACATTGGATTTTTCATACCTTTGTCCTTGAGCATGATGTTGTTCTCTTTGTTGGCTGTTGCCTTGGCCTTGGTTCTGATTTGAGTTGCTTCCTCTTCCTTGAGCATTTGTTGGACTGTTCCTTCCACCTCTGTTCTGGCTTCTGCCTCTTCCTCTCTTGTTTCCTCTGCCTTGACCTCTTCCTCTTCCAAAGGACATATGGGTCATAAAGGCTTGTTCTAGAGATGAGTTTTCACTCCTACTCAATCTCTGCTCATGTGTTATCAGTGATGCATGTAGCTCATCAACTGAAAATTTTGAGAGATCCTTTATCTCTTCAATGGTGGTGACAATAGCATCAAACTTTGAGGGTAAGACCCTCAATATTTTCTCCACAATCCTCCTTTCTTCAATGGTTTCTCCATGAGTCCTCATCTGTGTGATCGGACCAATTACATGTGTGAAGAATGAGTCAATGTTGTCTGACTCCTTCATGCACAGATTCTCAAAATCTCTCCTCAACAATTGTAGTTTTGATGTCTTCACTTTCTGCATGCCTTGATAGGCTGTCTTGAGGGTTTTCCATGCTTCTTTGGATGTCTTAGCTGCTGCTATCCTTGGAAACACACTCTGGTCCACTGCTTGATACAAAAATACAAGGGCTTCTGAGTCCTTCTTCCTATTGCTCTTCAGCAGATCCTTCTCTGCTGGAGTTAATCTATTAAACTCATTTTCATCTGTTGGTTCTTCAAAACCATCTTGAACTAATTCCCATAAATCTTGACAGGCAAATAGGGCTCTCATGGTTATTGCCCAATAGTCATAGTTTTTCCCATTAAACTGTGGGAGCTGGGTGTTAAACATACCCATACCAGTGCTTGTGCTGGCCAGTCCTTGCATCCTTAGTTATGCTTCAATTTCTTGACTGAGCCTTCACTCTGCTGGAGAAGATCTACTGCTGCAACAAAGGACTCCTCCCTTCAGCTTCTTTGTCACCCTCAAAGAGCCTAAGCCTGCTCTGATACCACTATTGGGGATTTTTCTGGTAAAATCCCAAAAACAGAAAAATTCAAGCACACAGAGACAATGCTCTGTTTCCTTTACTCCAGGATCTTTTTGCACAGGGAAGCTTAATTTTTTCTTTTACTGAGAATAGAGTATTGCACCACCATAAAAGGCTTTCTATTCATTAAAATAAAAATCACTGATACATATTCATCCTCTTTCACTCAGAGGGATTCACCAAAACATTTCAACAAATTACTCTGTTTCCTTTGAAATTTTACACCACTGTGTGTAAAAATTTCATTTACATTCACTGCTGTGTGAAAACAAAGATTACCAAGATTTACTACTGTAAAATAAATAAAAGGATCAACACACTGCTGTGTGAAAAACTACGAATTCACCAAAACTTACTATTCCCTTTTCACTGTTGTGTGAAACAATTCATGGTTTTTTTTTGATACATGCTTCCCCCTGGTTTTCTTCTTCACTTCTTCACCTTCGCTCCTGCACTGCTGTGCGTTCTATTTCCCACTTACCAAAAAAAAATGACAAAAAAAATGTTTTACTTGTTCTGTTAAAACAAACTTACACTCGTGAATAATTAAAAAGCAATAAAATTAAAACTATATGACATTGCCCATGCCATTATTAATTCACGCCCATACATGCCGTAAGAAAAACTTAAATGTTTACCAACATCTATGACAAATTATTAAATCCCTTCATGGAAAAAGTCTGCAGTCAACCAAGCTCGTATTTTACTCCACGCAACATTAACTGCAGGCTCATATGCAACTTGAGATGGCCGTCAACCGTTGATTTTCCCTCCTCGAATCGAACGAGGGAATATCGGAAGGCCTCTTTTAACCGAACTTTACCTTCCGAGAAAGTGTCAGAGGGTGATGTCACGCCTCATCCACGTGTCAACCCTTGAACCTTCTCGGAGCGACTATGTACGAAAACCACTTTACACAAGAGCGGGTCTGAGAAACTTATCGGTGGTTTATGGTTTTGCTGCTGTGGTTTCGGGGGATGGTACAGCTGCGTGTTGCGTTGAAATTACATTTTCAACAAAAATGACTTACTAATCTACCTAATATTTGCATAAGCCTAATAACTTGTGGAACATCGATTCCGTAAGAACACATGGAACTTCAATTTTTGGGGAGTCGTTTCGCACACCTATAATGTTGAACCCCAAAATCATATACTATTCAACAAGTAAGTGACTATGTTTTCTGCATCCACTATCTATGTAGACATCATTTTGCATGGAAAACACTTTGCACGGGACGTGTATTCCTGACTCTCGTATTTGTCACTGTGATCTCTCAAATACTTCATCTAACTCTGAGCCGCGGGATATCCTACACTATCTGCAACAGTACAGGTGCTGTGCCAAGCATGCTTTTGTTCTCAAGTAACATAGTGTCTGGCAAATAGCAGAGTTTGAAGTGATCCATGAATACAAAATCAAAATACTAGGCTGCTATTTCATTCAAGATGTCCTCTAATATGTTATCAAGTTCAATCAATATTTCTTTTAACGTCACTTTTGTGGAGAGTCCTTAGAGAAACAAACCAGCCTAAAATCATGTTAAAGTTTTAGAACATACATACATATGTAGTAATTGATGCATTTCATGGATTATTTGTGAAATAAAGTCATAAATGTTGATATATATTTTTTCAGAAAGAAAAACACTAACATTTTTTTATTAATAAAAATTGGTACTATATAGATCTATAGTGTAATTCACGTAGAAACATATTATTGCAAAAACCAACCGCCTTCAATTAGTAGTCGTACATCAGTTCTCAAAGCAAATCTACAAAGAAATCATGGAAAACATGCAACAAAAAGAGATAAAAAACATTGCTAAGTCATGATGAGTAGCAAAAAAACTAATTCGTCCAAAAATGTTAGTATATAAGGATTTATTGTTTACTCATACATTAAATTAAATGTACGAAGGAAAAATAGATATTTGTGTAGTTTACATATATATTCCCTGTTGAATATATATGTATTGAAGATGAATTCTTGAACAACGAAAATATAAATTGTCAATTAATGCGAAGGGCGTTGAAGATAATGAAGAATGTGTAAATATGGAGAGATTTGGTTCATTAGAGCCTTAAATTAGGAATTAGTTCTTATTTCTTATTCCCTGTTGAATATATATGTACTAAAGATGAATGTTTGAACAACGAAAATATAAATTGTCAATTAATGGAAAGGGTGTTGAAGATAATGAAGAATGTGTAAATCTGGAGAGATTTGGTTCACTAGATCCTTAGATTAGGAATTAGTTCTTACTTCTTATTCCCTGTTGAATATATATGTATTGAAGATGAATGTTTGAACAACAAAGATATAAATTGTCAATTAATGGAAAGGGCGTTGAAGATAATGAAGAATGTGTAAATCTGGAGAGATTTGGTTCACTAGAGCCTTCTATTAGGAATTAGTTCTTACTTCTTATTCCCTGTTGAATATATATGTATTGAAGATGAATGTTTGAACAACGAAAATATAAATTGTCAATTAATGGAAAAGGCATTGAAGATAATGAAAAATGTGTAAATCTGGAGAGATTTGGTTCACTATAGCCTTAGATTAGGAATTAGGTCTTACTTCTTATTCCCGGTTGAATATATATGTATTGAAGATGAATGTTTGAACAACGAAAATATAAATTGTCAATTAATAGAAAGGGCGTTGAAGATAATGAAGAATGTGTAAATCTGGAGAGATTTTGGTTCACTAGAACCTTAGATTAGGAATTAATTCTTACTTCTTATTCCGTGTTGAATATATATGTATTGAAGAGGAATGTTTAAACAACGAAAATATAAATTGTCAATTAATGGAATGGGCATTGAAGGTAATGAAGAATGCGTAAATCTCGAGAGATTTGGTTCACTAGAGCCTTAGATTAGGAATTAGTTCTTACTTCTTAGGCAGTTGTTCTAACTTCCCTAGATGTGTAAACACTATATATAATTTTGATTGTAAAATAATTCTATGTAGAGCGTTCTGCTAGAGGCAGTCTAGAGGTGGAGCTCCTCACCTATGAGCTATCCACTTAATCAATAAAGGTGATTCTTCATTTTCTTTAACATGGTATCAGAGCTGCAAGTTTGAGAGGGCCTGTGAATCCCTGAGTGGGGAGTTGGTGTGAAGAAAACTAGCCTATGTAAGGCAAAGAAGCAACACATTTTTTTTTAAATTTAATCATCGCTTTTTTTTAAGGAAAGATGACCATCGCGGATGCGAAGGGGAGAAGCATGATGGTCGCTACTTTCTTTACAATGAATGTGTCCATCGCTCCCTAAAATCGTGGATGTGAGGGCAAAAAGGGCGATGGTCTATGAAATAAGATAGTAGGCCTGAAAGGCTATAGATCGGCCAAAAGATAACCATCATGAATGATGTCAGATCAGTGGAGGTCGAGGAGCTCAGATCAGAACTATAGACTGGTTTGGACACTGTAGATTAGAGCTATGTGCTAGTGTGGATTGCCGAAGGCTTTGGTGTTCTATTATCCTTTTGCCGAAAGGCTCAGAGACGCACCAGCCAGTAAGCTTGTGGTGGACTGCATAGGCGAAGGCATGCTCGGAAGATTTGTTGCACGAAGTGCCAGACCTGCAAACCCTCACCAACTCTCCTTAGATATATTTCATGACGTGCCGTGAAGGTTGTTACTGTAGGTGGTAGCCGATTGGTGAAGCTGACGTGAAGGCCAATGATAGGAGAGTCGATCTGTAGCTCGAGCTGGAGGTGTTGAGCTATGGCAAGATTTGTGTCGGAGTCTAATCTCCAAATTACATCTGATGTCGGGGTACAGATATGTGTATCCAGTCATGTATAGATGAATGTGTTTCTCTATTGTGTGGAGTTTCACCTGAGTGGAGAGTCGAGACCTTTTGGAAATTTTGACCAAGTGAAAGAGCGGAGCCTTGGTGAACATGTAACTTGTGGAAATCATCAACTGGTGTGTTCGTGGATTCGTGTTACAACAGTCTAGCATGTGCTGCAAAGGGGCGATATGGTGAGGATCAGTGTTGCCTCCACGCAGAGGGTCGAAGGTGCATAGTGCAAAGGACGAGAGAAGTTTGGTCAAAGATGAACAATTAGATGGAAGAGGCCTATTTGAACTAGAGCAATAAGCTTGACAGTTCCAATTATTCCAATTGGAAATTTAAGTTGTAGATCCTGTTAGAGGGTCAAAACACATGGAATATTGCAAATGGTGAAGAGTTGAAGCTGACTCTAGCTACAGGTGAAACAACAACAACAATCCAAGACTGGGAAAATACGGAAAACAAGGAAAAGGTGCTGCTCAAATTGTATGTGAAAGATTGGATTATTCCTCACATTCGAGATTGTAAAGCTGCAACAGACATTTGGAAAACTCTCAAAGACTTGTACAATATCAACAACCCAAATCACCTATTGTTTCTAAAGAGCAAGATTCTCTCCATTAAAATGGAGGAGAATAAATCAGTAGAAATGTTCATCTCTCGTATGAAGGAGCTTAAGACTAAGATAGGAGACATTGGCGAAATAGTATCACACACTGATTTTGTCATGATTACCATGAATGGTATGGTGAGGACTATCAAATTTTCATCACTGAGTTGAATGCAAGAGAAAAAGTTCCCATGTTTGAAGACTTGACGGGGATCCTAATGCAAGAGGAGGAAATGTGGATGACCCTGAAACCCTAGAGTTCAGGTCTTCACCTAATGGCAAAGAAGAAGCCCTTCAGAGGAAAGACAAATGCAAAACACAAAAGCGGAGGAACCCCACAAAGAAAGCCACCTCCATCTCAAAGTATGTCTCCAAACATAAGTGATTCACAACAAAAATATTTTTATTGCGGTAAATTTGGTCATATGGCTAAACATTGTTGGAGGAAGAAGTGTGATGAAGGTAAACAGAGACACCAGAAGCATGCAGGTCATCTGGTTGATGCAAATCAAAATTCGAATATCAAATTGTTCATATCTGATTTTGCACTCTCAATTAAGAAGGATGAATCAGAGATCTAGTTCATGGACTCAGAAGCTTCCTCCCATATGACAGGTAAGAGGCAATGGCTTAATTTTTTTATATAATCTAGCACTGGTATGAAGCTCTACCTTGGAGACGATATAGGGTATGAGATCAAGGGATATGGTGATGTCCCTATCATACTACCTAAAGGAAACATTAGGCATATTCATGATGTTGTGTATATACCCGAGATTAAAAAGAACATGATCTTTGTATCTAAAATAACAGATCAAGATCTTAAGGTAGAGTTCTTTAAATCTCATTGTGTAATTAAAGACATGATGGATTAGATGAAGTCCATTGCAATAGGTGTACGTGTAGGAGGATTGTATAAACTGGATGTTTGAACTGCGTCACATCAAGAGTTGGCATCATCACCCATGTCTATAGAGAATCTCTGGCATCAGAGATTTGGGCATATAAATTTCAGTGACCTACTACTTCTTAAGAAAAAAGTTATGGTGAATGGTCTTGCTATTTTGAAGAGTATGCATGTTAACTGTGAAGCATGTGTCCATGGTAGATTACATAGAGATGAATTTCCTGCTATTGCTGATAGGAAGCAGAGGGATATACTTGAACTTGTACACACTGATCTATGTGGACCAATGTAGACAAGGTCATTAGGATGGGCCTACAATTTCCTTATTTTTGTTGATGATGGTACAAGGTTCACTTGGGTGTATTTCCTCAGGTAGAAAAGTCATGCTTTTGAATACTTCAAGCAATTTAGAAGTATGATTGAGAAGCAAACACGAAAGTTGATTAAAATTCTTTGCTCAAACCAAGATGGAGAATTCAAGAAGGGTGAGTTCATCAAATACTACAAAGAACATGAAATACAACAGTAGTTCACAACACCTTACACTTAGCAAAATGGGGTTGCGTAAAGGAAAAGCAGAACCCTCTTGGAATGTGCCTGTAGTGTGTTGAAAGGTAAGAATCTAACCAATGGTTTTTGGGCATAAGTTGTAAACACTGCACTATATCTTAAGAATAGGAGTTCTACTAAATTTTTGGATTATAAAACTCCTTTCAAAGCATTTTTTGGTTCCAAGCTTGCAGTAAGTCATCTTAGAGTCTTTGGATGTAAGGATTTTTCTCATGCCTTGAAAGATGATTGGAAGAAGTTAGATTCAAAAACCATTAAGTGTACTTTTGTTAGATATTGCAGTGAGTTAAAGCCTTATAAGTTGTTTAATACTTTGACTCATTAGGTGTTTGCAAGTAGAGATATGGTATTTCATGATCAGGTAGATGATCACAACCTTTTTCGTAGAGATGAAGAATGGCATGTGCCTTTACTGTCAAAAGATGGTGATGAAACAGGGGCCAGTGAACAACAATAGTAGCTGCAGCAACAACAGGAGAAAGAAGAAGTGGGTGATCAAATCAAGTTTGAAATCAGTCCGCAGAGGGGAGATCAGAACAATTTCGAAGCCACTCCACCACTCAGAATATCAAGTAGGAAGATACAATTGCCAGCCAGATATAGGGATCATGCGCTCATTACTAGTACATTGAACATTGTTGAACCTTATAATTTTAATGAAGCTAGTCAAAGTAATGAATGAAGGGAAACAATGCAAGATGAACATGAATCTATCATTAAAAATAACGCCTCAGATTTAGTTCAACTTCTTGAAGGAAAACAACTCATAGGGTGCATATTTCCATAAAAATTAAAGTTTAAAGCAAACGGATCTATAGATAAATATAATGCTAGGTTGGTCGCAAAGGGGTATTCCCAAAAATAAGGTATAGATTACAAGGAAACCTTCACCCTGGTAGTTAAACTAAACACATTTAGAATGATTATTGCATTAGCTACTAAACACCACTAGAAAATACACCAACTAGATGTAAAGTCAGCTTTCTTAAATGGAGATCAGAAAGAGGAAGTATACCTAATGCAATTAGAGGGGTTTGACAAGAAAGGGGAAGAGAATTTAGTCTACAAATTAGAGAAGGCTTTATATGGACTAAAACAGGCTCCGAGATCCTCGTATGAAAAAATAGATTCATTCTTTCTTAAGCATGGGTATATCAAGACAAATAATGATCGTAACTTGTATACTATCTATGATGATGATGGGTGGATTGTATTGATTTCTTTGTTTGTAGATGATCTGATTATGACAGGAAATGCAGACAAACTCATTGAAGAAATCAAGTAACATTTATCACAGATGTTCGAAATGAAAGACCTCGGAGAACTCAATTACTGTTTGGGCTTAGAAGTTTGGAGAGATTCAGGCTAGACTTTCTTGTCCCAAGGGAAGTATATCAATAGTTCATTGAACAAGTTTAAAATGGATCAGTGTAAGGCTGCATTTGTATCGAACAACAAATTATAGGTTAATAATGGTTCAAAAGAGGTAGATGTAACATTGTACAAAACGTTGGTTGGGAGTCTCATCTATTTGACTACAACTAGGCTTGATCTGGCTTATGTAGTCAGCGTATTGAGCCAGTATATGTCTCAGTCTCACGAGAACTATTGGGTTGCAACAAAAGGAGTGCTAAGATATCTACAAGGAAGCTTATATTTTTGCATTTTATATTCTGATTCATTTGATGTTAGACTGGTAGAATCTACCAACTTTCACTGGGTAGAAAACTTGGAAGATCGAAGATCCATTATAGGATATGCCTTCAGCATTAGATTTGGGGTCATTTCATGGTGCAGTAAAAGGCCAGATAATATCAAGCCATGTGTGCAGTAATGGTTACGAAGACTTATCCAAGATGTGAGAGAAGAGAAAACAGAAGACACGACTATCAAATGTGATAATCAAAGTTCTATCAAACTTTCTTATAATCTGGTGTTCCATAAAAACACCAAGCACATACATACACAATTTCATTTTGTCAGGGAAAAGGTGCAGCAAAAGGAAATATGTGTTGAATACTGTAATTCATGTGATAATGTAGATGATATATTTACTTAGCCTCTTGGTAGAATTAGGTTTGAATTTTTTAGGGAAATGTTAGGAATACTTGTGAACCCCTTTCTCCATTAAGAGGGAGTGTTGAAGATAATGGAGAACGTGTAAATCTGGAGAGATTCAATTCACTAGAGCCTTAGATTAAGAATTAGTTTCTACTTCTTAGGCAGTTTGATCCAAATGGATACTAGAACACTCTTTAAGTTTTCATGAACTCTTTAAAAATCATGCCAAAGATTAAAAGTCTTATAAAGATCAAGCTATCGGAGGGAATCCTCAGACAATTACAATGGTGATCAACGCAGATCAATGAGGGCCTTTTATCTAGCGTGCAGAGCAGTGGACCATTGTAATGCGTGCTGACACCAACCAACAAATGCAGGGTCAATTTTAAGCAATGGAGGTAGTTTCTGATATGCGATTAGCGACAAGTCGCCTAATCACATATCACAGGGAAAACCTCTTAGTGAAGAGAAGCCCCGAGCACCCGGACCCAAAATAATTATAAAACATAGAAAATATTGTTTCGGTTCCATCGGAGCAGGATTCCACAAAATTGGTAGGATATCTAAAGGGCTTAGAGCGGTAAGCGGATTTGATCGAGTTCCGCCCGATACCACACAGTGATCGACACACATCCTAGCAGGGAGAGAGAAAATTGGTCACATCGGACAGATAAACATCATGCTAATTAGCTACCCGATATGAATGACAACTGTAGGATCTAGGGCCCCCAGATCAACAACGGAGACACGTTCCTATGGATGACCGGATTTGACAAGATTATCAGGCAAGATCACATAGGATTTGAAGTCTGATATGGATGATGCATTCGCAGAAGGTCGTGTCTCGTGGGCATTCTTGGAGTTAATGGAAAACACGTTCATTTCAAGTATGTCCAAGAGAACTGACACTCATCTGTTATGAAACAGGTGGCCACCTCCCTGTGAGGTGTTATACAGTGACTGATTATGCAGGATAGAGGAATTCAAATAGATAGAGGCAGGGGAGCTGGAAAGCTAGGAAGTAGAAATGAATAGTCAAGAAGCAAATTGGCTTTAAAGCCATAAAATCACAAAGACAGAAGCAAGTAGTAAGTAGTACACAGTAGGCAGTAAGCCGAAAGAAAAGAGAAGAAGCTGAGCTGACCTACAAAAACAAAGGCAACATCGAGCCAGAGTTGAGATAGAGATAGAGAGAGTCAGAGAGTCTGTGTACTCCAGAGAAGGCTTGAGAGGTTCAAGGGCACTCCTATATAATGCCTATCATGTATGAGTCTCAGATTGGGCTCATACTACTGTGACCAATAGAGGTCGAGAGTGAGTAAGGAGAGTCTATGTACTCTAGAGACTTGGGGGATCCAAGTACAGTCTTGCTGATTTATATCTATTGTGTGAGACGCAAATTTAGCTCACTATTGTAAAAACTCTACTTTGAAAACACAATAGAGAGGCCACCACTGAGGGCTAGACCAGGAGACGTAGCCTAGGAGTATTGGGTGAACTCCTTATTAAACTTGTTGTGTTTATATATTTTCCTGTTATGTTTTCTTTAACTGCTTCATTTCCTGTGTATTTCACAATTTTATTGATCTGTTACATAAAATAACATAGGCACATCCATGCACATGAGTCTGTAATACCTTATTGTTTCTCTTAGATCAATTTTGGATCAAGTGGTATCAGAGCTTTAGGTTGCTAAGGTTAGACAAGCTTGTGCTGGATTCTTTTTTCATTGAATGCTAACTAGGATAAAGCTTAAATTAGGAGAATGAGAGTTGGTTGAAGCTAACCTAGAAATTGGAAGAGTCTATCCTGGGAGGAAAATGGCAAAAGAAAGTCCCTTGGAATTAGAATCCCAGTTCATGAACAGTTTCTTGACCATGAGAGCCATGGTAGAAGAAATGTATAGATAAGTTAAGAGAGGTAAAGGTGAAGAGTCATCAACCTCCAAACAAGATAAAGAAGCAGAAGAACCTCTTCTAGTTGCCCACCCAGAAGGCAAAGGAAAATAAGAGAAGCCCTCTCCACCATCTGCCCCATCATCACCTTCATGATCATCTTCTTCACATAAAGAAAGCCCTAAAAAGAAAAAGAAGAAATGTTCTTTGATTAAATTAGATGTGAAGTTTGATTTGTCAGTTTATGACGGAGAATTGAATGCATAAAAGCTAGATAACTCGATTAGATAGATTGATGTATATTGCAGAGTGCAGAACATCGATTCGGAAAAGAGAAAGATTTAGCTAGCTAGCCTACGCCTTTGAGGCACTGCCCTAGTATGGCGGGAAGGCAGGACACAAGCAGATTTGAAGAAGCATGGTAAAATTCTTTCTACTTGGAATGAATTTGTTTCTTCCATTAAAAACCAATTCTATCCACTAGCTTATATGCAGCAAGCTATGATGAGTTGGAAAATTCTTCGTAGATTAAGAGGACAAAGTGTACAAAGCTACACCCAAAAATTTAGAAAAAGAGCTTTGATTCTAGGCATTTCTTTATACTCACCTGAAACTTTGTTGAAGTATCTAGGTGGTCTACATAGCTATTTAAAGCACACCATTCTCATGTTTAACCCTACTAGCATAGATGAGGTATTTGTTCAGGCTACACATCTAGAGGCTAGAGGCAAGAATGTGAACTGAAAAGTTGGGGGATCATCAAAACTCAGTGCAAGAAATAAAAGGGAAACAGAAAGAAAAAATGGAAAGAGAGGAAGACAAATGTTGTACAAAAAAACAAACTTTCATGCACTCACTGCAAGAAGGATGTGCATGATGATGAACACTGCTAGATTCTACATCTAGAGCTGAAGCCCAAGAAGTTCGATGGGAAAAAGAAGAAGATTGTTGCAACTATTCAAAAGGATTTGGGGTCAGACTCAGGGGATGAAACAACGATCACAACCACAGGTATAAAAGGTAAATATTCTGAAGCATCTACTAGTAATTCTGCACAATCTACTGATAATGAAGAAAATTAGAGAAAAATACATGAGTTTTTTCATATTAGACTTATTTCCAAGCATCAAAAGGTTGATACTTTGTTTGACAGTGGCTCACAAGTAGAATTAATTTCTGAAGAAATTGTAAAGACGCTGGGATTACTAACCACACCTCACAAGAAGCCATATCCATTGGGTTGGGTATGTGATAAAGCAATGCTACAAGTGACTAGACAGTGAAAACTTAGGTTTTCTTTTGGGTCAGCATTTGTAGATGAGGTTGAGTTAGATATAGTTCCCTTGGATATATGTGGAATTGTTTTAAGAAGTTCTTACTTGTACGATAGAAAAGCCATTTTCTATAGAACTGAAAACAAGTATCAACTCGTTAAAGATGGAATCAAATATATCCTAAGAGCTCATAAACTCAAGAATAATTATACTCTCATAAACTCAGGGCAGATGAAAAGAATTGTAAATTCATGCAAACATTTTTTACTGATGGCTGTAAAGGAAAAGAAACCTAATAAAACCAATATACTTTAGGGCTACAATACTAAACAACAAGATAATTTAGGAAAAGTTGTTTGAGAATATCATATGCTATTTCAAGAACCTAAAAGTCTGCCACCCAAAAAGGAAATAGTACATGATATTAATTTGCAGCAAGATGCTCTATTGACATCAGAATGTACAGGTTGTTTTATTTAGAGAATGAAAAAATCAAGAAGCGGGTATAGGAGATGCTCAAGAAAGGGTTCGTAAGACCTAACACATCACCATGTGGGTCTCCAATTATCTTGTTGAGACAGAAAGATGGATCATGGAGAATGTGCATTGATTACGGAGCACTGAATAAGATAACGATCAAAAATGGTTATCCCCTTTCTCACATAAATGATATATTAGATCAATTGAAAGAAGTTGTTTACTTTTCCAAGTTGGACTTGCATAGTGGCTATCATCAGGTCAGAGTTGCAGAGCAAGAGGCATGGAAGATTGCTTTCAAAACAAAACAGGGATTGCATGAGTGGTTAGTTATGCCTTTTGGCTTAACTAATGCTCGTGCTACTTTCATGAAAGTAATGAATGATGTACTTAGGCCTTTTATTGATGATTTTGTCATTGTATATCTAGATGACATTATTGTATTTAGTAAAACATGGGAAGAACATTTGAAGCACGTAAAGCAGACTCTAGATGTTTTGAAAAAAGAAAATCTTTATGTTAACCTATCAAAATGTGAATTTGGCAAAACATCTTTGAATTATTTGGGTCATATTGTAGGGGGTGGTGAATTGAAGATAGATACCTCTAAGATTGTAGTCATTGTAAACTAGCCTAAACCCAAATCTGCTATAGAAGTTAGAAGCTTCCTAGAAGCATCACAATATTGGAGAAAGTTTATTTCTAACTTTTCCTTGGTTGCAGCTCCCTTACATGCTTTAACAGGATTGAACAAGGTGTTTCAGTGGGGAGGAAAACAACAGAAAGCATTCGACAACTTAAAAGACCCTTTGAGATTGAAATGGATGCGAGTGACTATGTCATGGGGGCAGTGTTGATGCAACATGGTAAACCCATATGTTATGATTCTGAGACATTTAATTCTGCAGTAGTTAATTCTTCCATATATGATAAAGAATTGTATGCATTAGTATAAAGTGCGAAAAAATGGAAACATTATCTAATGGGCAAAGAGACTGTTATACATACTGATTATCAATATTTACACTCACAAACTAAGTTGCAACAATCAAGATATAAAAAGGGCATACACAATAAAGTTGTGGATATGTTGTTCAGACCAATCATAAATGCGTCTACTATACTTAAGCATAACTCAATATTACATGAAATCTACATTGAACATTATGCTCAAAATATAGATTTTAAAGATGTATATGCAACTTTAAGTCATGGCAAACAAGTAAGAATCAGATTATCATGTTAAATACCAACTCTTGTATCATTTTGGAAAGTTATGCATTCCTCAAACCGAAAGAGTAAAGATAATTCGAGAAGCACACACTTCTCTAATATCAGGTCACTTTGGTGTAAGTAAAATAGTTGCACAACTGAAAAGATTTTGTTATTGGCCAAAAATGAATGAAACAATGTCTAGATATGTAAGAGGGTGTACCATGTGTGCTAAAAGCAAGCCGAACAATTAAAAACTAGGCTTGTACACTCCACTACTAGTTCCTTCTCATCATTGGGAAAGTGTTTCCATGGACTTTGTTGGGGCACTGCAAAAATCTCGAAAAGGTCATGACAATTTATATGTTATTGTGGATATGTTCAGCGAAATGTGTATATTAATACGTTGTAACAAATAGATTATATCTAAACAAATAACAAAGTTGTTCTTCCAACATGTATGGGTTCATTGTGGATTACCCACTTCCATTGTATCTAATCGAGATTCTCGATTTGTTGGGAAATTTTGGTCGAGTCTGTGGGAATTGATGGACACCAGACTAAAGAAGAGCATAGCCTTTCATCCACAAATAGATGGCCAAACAGAGGTGGTCAATTGGACAGTGATCCAGTTGCTCAGAGGCTATTGCAACAAGCATCCCAAGCTTTGGGATGAACATTTGTGTTATGTGCAACATGCTTACAACTGGGATAAACATTATTCTACACAGAGATCTCCTTTTGAGACCTGTTTTAGTTTCATACCAAGGTCTCCCTTGGATTTTGTCTTTGGTAAAGACATAGTGGTTGATGGACATAGTGATGTGTACAAGGTAAGCAAGCTCATTGAACAAATCCAAGAGATTCACCAAGCAGTTCAGGAACAACTGGAAAAGAGCCAAGCCAAGTTGAAGGCAAGGCATGATCAACATGGGATTGAGCATAGTTTCCAAGTTGGTGATCAAGTTTGGTTGTATATCAGCAAAGACAGAATGCATGGTGAAGGTAAGAAGTTGAAGCCAATAAGGTATGGACCTTTCAACATACTTAAGAAAATTGGTGAGAATACTTGCCAGCTTACATGCACATCTATTCAGTAGTTAATGCAGAAAGCTTGAGACTGTTTGAACCTTCATTGATTGAAGATCCTTAAGAGTAGAGTCAATTGCCTTCTATTAATGATTTGTTTCCTGAATATCTCAATGAATTGCACGGAGACACAGTTCTGGACAAGAAGGTGAGAACTATGTGCAGAGGGGATGTTGAGTACCTCAGGATTTGACTCAATGGTTCAAAACCAAGCAGTCCAAGATAGATAGAAATTGGGCAAATGAGGAATCTATATCCTCACTTGATTGATGCTTAAAAACCATTTTTTTGTGGTCCAAACGCTTTTCCAGTGGGAAGACGTGATCCAAATGGATCCTAGAACACTCTCTAAGTTTTCATGAACTTTTTAAAAATCATGCCAAAGATTAAAAGTCTTATAAAGATTAAGCTATCGGAGGGAATTCTTAGACAGTTGCAATGACGATCAGCGTGGATCAATGAGGGTCGTTGACCTAGTGCGTAGAGCGACAGACCATGGTAACGGCGCTGACACCAACCAGCAAATGCAGGTATAATTTTAAGCAATGGAGGTTGTTTCCAATATATAATTAGTTACAAGTCGCCTAATCGCATATCGCAGGGCAAACCTCTCAGTGAAGAGAAGCCTTGAGCACCTGGACCCGCAATAATTATAAAAAACAAAAAATATTGTTTCGGTTCTGTCGGAGCGGAATTCCACAAAATTGGCAAGATATCGAAAGGGCTTAGAGTGCTAAGTAGTTTCGACCGAGTTCCGCTTGATGCCACACAGTGATCGCCATGCGTCTCATCGAGGAGAGAGAAAACCCCTCATATCGGATGTGTAAACATCATGCTACTCAGCTGTCCGATATGAACGACAATCGTAAGATCTGGGGCCCCCAGATAAATGGTGGAGACGCGTTCTGATGGATGACCAGATTTGACAAGATTATCAAGCAAGATCACATAGGATTTGAAGTCTTATATGGACAATGCATTGGGAGAAAGTTGTGTCTTGCTGGCATTCTTGGAGTTAACGGAAAAAAAATTCATTTCAAGTATGTCCAAGAGCACTGACACTCATCAATTATGAAATAGGTGGGCACCTCCCTGTGAGGCATTATACAGCGACTGATTATGCGGGAAAGAGGAATTCAAACGGATAAAGGCAGGGGAACCAGAAAGCCGGGAAGCGGAAACGAATAGAGAGAAGAAGCTGAGCTGGCCTACAGAAGCAAAGGCAACATCAATTTAGAGTTAAGACAAAGACATAGAGAGTCAGAGAGTTTGTGTACTCCAAAGAAGGCTTGAGAGGTTCAAGCGCACTCCTCTGTAATGCCTGTCATATATGTGTCTCAGATTGGGCTCATACTACTGTGACCAATAGAGGTCGAGAGTCAGTAAGGAGAGTCCATGTACTATAGAGACTTGGGGGATCCAACTACAGTCTTGTTGATTTATATCTGTTGTGTGAGACTCAAATTGAATTCACTATTGTAAAAGCTGCTTTGAAAACACAATAGAGAGGCCATCATTGAACGTTGGACCGGGAGACGTAGCCCAGGAGTATCGGGTGAACTCCTTATTAAAATTATTGTATTTATATGTTTGTCTGTTATGTTTTCCTTAACTGCTTTATTGCCTATGTATTTCACAATCTTATCAATCCGTTGCATAAAATAACATAGGCATATCCATGCACATGAGTATGTAATACCTTATTGTTTGTCTTATATCAATTTCGGATCAAAGTTATTCTAACTTCTTTAAATGTGTGAACACTATATATGATTTTGATTGTAATATGATTTTATGTTGAGTGTTTTAGTTGAAGCAATCTCAAGGTAGAGCTCCTCACCTGTGAGCTCTCCACTTAATCAATAAGAGTGATTATCCCCTTTGTTTAACAAAGGGGGATTATACCCGACACGACTTAATCTAATGACTATAAAACAACAACATATTTATTTGAGTTGATATGAGAATTGTTAAAACTATTACATGCATGCTCCAACATTTCATTAGCAATACCAAAATTATGTGATTTTGTCTCGATGCTAACCATCTTGCTGTTATGCTTTATCATCCTAGAAACCATCGTAATGTACATTACCCACAATCAGTTACTATCTCTAAACCAACCATCGAAGCATATGTCTCCATTGCATCGTCGACAATGGAACCCTTCTTCTTCCCAAAAATTTTTGTCTAAAACTATCAATTGCGTCTTTTATGCATTTTGTCGGACTTAATTTCCCTGTCGTGCTCTCTGCAATCAAGAGAACGGCCTTTCAGCCTTGCTTGTTTGTCAAAGTAAAATGTGCATTATGACACTCTCTTCTGTTGAAAATGTAATTTCAACTGCACGAATAGTTGAACCGCGCAGCCGTACCCAACCCCGAAACCACAACAGTAAAAACCACAAACCAGCTGGTAAGTATATCGCATCTCTTTTGCATAAAGGTAGTTTCCGTACACAAGAGATCCAATACAACTTGGAGCTGACGCGTGGATGAGGCGTGACATCAGCCTTTGAAATTTATCGGAAGGTAAATGTCGACTAAAAAGGGCCTTCTGATATTCATCTCCTTCGTCCGATGTGCCCCTCCATTCTCCGTCGTTGATTGCTCCAAGCTGAATACGGCCAACATTAAATATTGTGTGGAGTAAAGTTTGGTGAAAAAGACCTTCCGATATTCACTTCAGCCGTTTGATTCGAGGAGGGGAAATCAACGGTTGACATGCATCTGAACCTGCGTACGGGCAACAATAAAGGCTTAGCGTGGAGTAAAGTCAAGGTGCATTTTGACCATACCTTTATTAAAAGAACTGTCATATGCGTAGGTGGATTATTAAATTTTTGTTTACGACACGTATGGGCATAAATTAAATAATGGCATGGGCTATGTCATATAGTGTTAATTTTATTGTTTTTTAATTTTTACGGCCGTAAGTTTGTTTTTAATACAAAAAGTAAAAACATATGTTGGTTGACCATTTTTTGTAAGTGTAAGAAATGTAAAAACTCACAGCAGTGCAGGAGCGAAGAAGGCGAATATGTGAATGAAGAAAACCAGGGGGAGGTTTGTATCAAAACCATGAGTGAAAAGGTAAAACAGTAAATCCTTGTAATCTTTGTTTTCACACAGCAATGAATGTAAATGAAATTTTTACACACAGTGGTGCAAAATTTCAAAGGATACAGAGTAATTTCTTTTGTAATGTTTGGTGAATCCCTCTGAGTGAAAGAGGATGAATATGTTCTCAGTAATTTTATTTTAATGAATATAAATCTTTTATGGTGGTGCAATACTCTGTTCTTCAGTAAATTTTTTTTTTAAAAATCTTCCCTATGCACAAAAGATCCCGGAGTAAAGGAGACAGAGCATTGCCTCTGTGTGCTTGAATTTTTGTGTTTTTGGGATTTTGCCAGAAAAATCCCCAAGAGTGGTATTGGAGCCAGGTTTAGGCTCTTTGAAGGTGACAAAGACGCTGAAGAAGTAGTCAGTGTTTTAAATACACAGTCAAGGATTTAGAAACATAGTTAAAGAGTGCTAGGATGGCCAGCACAAGCACTGGTATGGGTATGTTTAACACCCAGCTCCCACAGTTTAATGGGAAGAACTATGACTACTG
>APFE031025030.1:9930-67507 GCA_000404065.3 Pinus taeda | reverse complement strand
AGACATCCAAAGAAGCATGGCAAACCCTCAAGACAGCCTATCAAGGCATGGAGAAAGTGAAGACAACAAAACTACAGTTGCTGAGGAGAGATTTTGAAAACCTGTGCATGAAGGAGTCAGACAATATTGACTCATTCTTCACACATGTAATTGGTTTGGTCACACAAATGAGGACTCATGGAGAAACAATTGAAGAAAGGAGGATTGTGGAGAAAATATTGAGGGTCTTACCCTCAAAGTTTGATGCTATTGTCACCACCATTGAAGAGACAAACGATCTCTCAAACTTTTCAGTTGATGAGCTACATGCATCACTGATAACACATGAGCAGAGATTGAGTAGGAATGAAAACTCATCTCTAGAACAAGTCTTTAAGACCCAGATGTCCTTTGGAAGAGGAAGAGGTCAAGGCAGAGGAAACAAGAGAGGAAGAGGCAGAAGCTAGAACAGAGGTGGAAGGAACAGTCCAGCAAATGCTCAAGGAAGAGGCAGCAACTCAAATCAGAACCAAGGCCAAGGTAGCAGGCAACAAAGTGAACAACATCATGCTCAAGGACAAAGGTATGAAAAATCCAATGTCCAAATGCTATTATTGTAAAAAATATGGGCATTATGCCAGTGAATGTAGGAAGAAGCAGCATGACATGAGTAATAGACAAAATGCAAATGTTACTAGAGAGAACATCAGTGAAACTAATGTGTTGTTAGCTTGTAACATGGCTGAAACAAACAGTGAATACATATGGTTTTTAGACTCAGGTTGCAGCAACCATATGACAGGAAATATAGCTCTCTTTTCTGCCCTAGATAAAAATATGAAATCAGAAGTTACACTAGGAACTGATAGCAAAGTTTCTGTTATGGGAAAAGGGGAGGTAAAAATATTTACAAAGCAAGGAGAAAGGAAAACCATAGCAGATGTCTATTATGTCCCCGGAATGAGATGTAACCTCTTGAGTATTGGACAGCTTGTTCAAAAGGGTTATAATGTTTACTTTGTGAATGATGTGTGTACCATCATGGATATAGCACCCAACAAACGATGCATTGCTGAAGTGAAGATGCCAAGGAACAGGATGTTCCCTCTCAGGATCATGGCAGATTTGAAAAACAAAAATGAAATGGCAGCAGTTACCCAAGAGGCCTTCCAAAGCGTGCCAAAGGATGAAAATTGGTTGTGGCACTTGAGATTTGGACATCTCAATTTTGGAGGTCTAAACTTGTTAAGAAGAAAAGGAATGGTGAAAGGATTACCATTGATAGAGAAACCGGACAGCCTATGTGAAGGTTGCATTTTGGGGAAACAACATAGAGAAAGTTTTCCATCAGGTAAAAGTATAAGGGCAAAGGCACCCTTAGAGATCATCCACTTAGATTTATGTGGACCGATGCAAGCTCCATCATTAGCAGGCAGCCAATATTTCCTTACATTTATTGATGACTTTACAAGAAAAACTTGGGTATATTTTCTTAAAAACAAAAGTGAAGTGTTTGATAAATTCAGAAATTTCAAAGCACTTGTGGAGAACCAAAGCGGGCTGCATATTAAAGTTCTCAGAACTGATAGAGGAGGAGAGTATATCTCCAAAGAATTCCTAAGATTTTGTAGAGAGAATGGAATTCATAAACAATTTACAGCAAGGTACACCCCACAGCAAAATGGAGTTGCTGAAAGGAAGAACAGGACCATCATGGATATGGCGAGAAGCATGTTGAAGGCAAAGCATTTGCCAAATGACTATTGGGCTAAAGCTGTAAATTGTGCAGCATATATTCTGAACAGGTGTCCTACAAAAGCAGTGATGAACAGAGTGCCAGAAGAAGCATGGAGTGGGAGAAAGCGAGGAGTCACCCACATGAGAGTTTTTGGATGTGTAGCCTATGCACACATTCCAGATCAGCTAAAGAGGAAGTTGGACAACAAAGGGGAGAAATGTCTTTTCATTGGATACAGTGAAGAATCCAAGGCCTACAGGTTGTATATCCCATCTACCAAGAAGTTTTTCGTCAGCAGAGATGTTCAATTCATTGAAGAGGAAACTTGGGATGGAAGCATAGAGAAAACAGTGAATGTTAAAAACAGTTTGTCTCATGATGAAGATGATGAGGAGGTGGCTGAAATGCATCCCCAAACAGCAGCGCCAACACAAGGACAGCAAGGAACACCATTGAGGATAAATGAGAGTGCTTCTCCAAGCACACCACAAGGAGGAAATTCAAGTGCGTCTTCAAGCACTTGCACACCAAATGAAAGAGGTAAGAAGTTTAGAAATCTAAGTGATATTTATGATGAAGGAATGAATTCCTTATTTGCCTTGTTTTGTCATGTTGATGATCCTATTCATTTCGAGGATGCAATTAAAGATAAGAAATGGATAGAAGCTATGGATGAGGAGATGAATGCCATAGAGAGAAACAAAACATGAGATTTGGTTGAGCTACCAAAAGGTAAAGAAGTCATTGGAGTGAAATGGGTTTACAAGACCAAGAGCAATGTTGAAGGCAAGATAGAAAGGCATAAGGCAAGGGTGGTTGTCAAAGGGTACAAGAAGCAGTATGGGAGAGATTATGAGGAGACTTTTGCACCAGTTGCAAGAATGGAAACCGTGAGAGCAGTACTATCCATAGCAGCACAAAATAAATGGAAAGTCTACCAAATGGACGTGAAGTCAGCATTCCTAAATGGAGTGTTAAAGGAAGAGGTTTATGTTGAACAACCTCTAGGCTATGAGAAGAAAGGTGAAGAGCACAAAGTGTGCAAATTGAAGAAAGGTGAAGAGCACAAAGTGTGCAAATTGAAGAAAGCTCTTTATGGGCTGAAGCAAGCGCCAAGAGCATGGTACCGCAGAATAGATTCATATCTATTGGATAATGAATTCGATAAGTGTGAAGGAGAACCCATCATCTACATCAAAGAAAAAGATGATAAAATTTTAATTGTTGTCTTGTATGTTGATGATGTTATTTTCACAGGTAATGATGATCAGCTCATCAAGAATTTTAAGTCAGTCATGAAAGAAGAATTTGAAATGACTGACATGGGTTTTTTGAGATACTTCTTAGGCAGAGAAGTAGATCAAAATGAAAAAGGAATTTTTATCTCACAGGCAAGATATGTAAATCAAGTATTGAGCAGATTTAACATGCAAGAATGCAAGGCAGCGATCACTCCCACAGTAATGGGATTAAAAATCAGCAGAGAGGACAATAGCAAGGATTTTGATCCTAGTTTGTACAAGAGTATTGTAGGCAGCCTTATGTATTTAACAGCAACCAGGCCTGATATTATGCATGCTGTTAGTTTAATTTCTAGATTCATGGAGAGGCCAAAGGAGGCACATTGGCAGGCAGCAAAAAGAATTTTGAGGTATGTCAAAGGTACCAAAATGTTTGGAATTTTATATAATGTCTCAGAACATTCAGATTTGGTTGCATACACAGATAGTGATTGGGTTGGAAGTGTTGATGATCGGAAGAGCACTTCCGGTTATGTTTTTCATATGGGTTCAGGAGCCATTTCATGGGCTTCTAAGAAGCAGTCCATTGTAGCATTGTCTACAACAGAGGCTGAGTATGTGGCAGTTACAGCAGCAACATGTCAAGCAGTTTGGATGAGAAGGATGTTGAGGAGATTAGACCAAGAGCAGGCAAAAGCGACAGTGATTTTTTGTGACAATAGCTCAGCTATTACATTGTCAAAGAATTCAGGGTTTCATAAGAGAACGAAACACATTGATACAAGGTTTCACTACATCAGAGAATTGGTGAACAATGGAGAAATTGTCCTAGAACATTGCAGGACTCAAGAACGGGTTGCAGACATCTTGACAAAGTCACTAGATCAGAAAAACTTTGAATTTTTGAGGAAGTGTCTGGGTATGACCGAATGCCCAGCAGTTGAAATTAAAGGGGAGTGTTGAAAATGTAATTTCAACTGCAGGAACAGTTGAACCGCGCAGCCGTACCCAACCCCGAAACCACAAACCAGCCGGTAAGTATATCGCACCGCTTTTGCATAAAGGTAGTTTCCTTACACAAGAGCTCCGATACAACTTGGAGCTGACGTGTGGATGAGGCATGACATTAGCCTTTGACATTTATCGGAAGGTAAATATCGACTAAAAAGGGCCTTCCGATATTCATCTTCTTCGTCTGATGTGCCCCTCCATTCTCCGTCGTTGATTGCTCCAAGCTGCATACGGCCAACATTAAATATTGTGTGGAGTAAAGTTCGGTGAAAAAGACCTTCCGATATTCACCTCAGCCGTTCGATTCGAGGAGGGGAAATCAACAGTTGATGTGCATCTGAACCTGCATACCGACAACATTAAAGGCTTAGCGTGGAGTAAAGTCAAGGTGCATTTTGACCATACCTTTATTAAAAGCACTGTCATATGTGTAGGTGGATTATTAAATTTTTGTTTACGGCAAGTATGGGCATAAATTAAATAATGGCATGGGCTATGTCATATAGTGTTAATTTTATTGTTTTTTAATTTTTACGGCCGTAAGTTTGTTTTTAATACAACAAGTAAAAACATATGTTGGTTGACCATTTTTTGTAAGTGTAAAAAATGTAAAAACGCACAGCAGTGCAGGAGCGAAGAAGGCAAATATTTGAATGAAGAAAACCAGGGGGAGGTTTGTATCAAAACCATGAATTGTTTCACACAGTAGTGAAAAGGTAAAACAGTAAATCCTTGTAATCTTTGTTTTCACACAGCAGTGAATGTAAATGAAATTTCTTTTGTAATGTTTGGTGAATCCCTCTGAGTGAAAGAGGATGAATATGTTCTCAGTAATTTTATTTTAATGAATAGAAATCTTTTATGGTGGTGCAATACTCTGTTCTTCAGTAATTTTTTTTTTTAAAAAGCTTCCCTGTGCACAAAAGATCCTGGAGTAAAGGAAACAGAGCATTGCTTCTGTGTGCTTGAATTTTTGTGTTTTTGAGATTTTGCCAAAAAAATCCCCAACATCTTCGACACAGGCTCGGATGCCATGGCGTTAATTTGTTTAGCACAGTATAAGAAGAGAGGTATTTCAATGGAGGGCCATGTTGAGCATCAAGACAAATATGATCAGGAAAATACATAGGACCCGAAAAATATGCAGTTTTCTGATTTGTTCACATGTTATTTCTCTGGTTCGTTAGAATGCAAAATGCTGTGATTTCTCGCAAAATTCGGGCAAGCTGAGTAGGCCAAGAGAAAGGGAATGTGATCAGACCCCTCCATTTCATCGTCCCCATGGGGTCCATTATCAGCGATTTTTTCCTCTACAGTTCTTTACATATCGCATTATACGAATGAAAAAAACAAAAACGGAGGGTAAAAATGAATCGCATAACCAATCCCATTAGTTTCCTGATGGCATAGAAATCATGGAAGCCGCTCAAGTGGCGAAACAAATAATATCCAAATTTCATTTATTATTATTGGCTTTTAAATCGAAAAACCATTAAACGTGATGATGTTAACAGTTAAATGGTGTATATGACTAATATTCTTCTAGGATCAAATTTCATTCATCCATTTAATTAAAACCCCAATTCAACACACATATTATTAGACTTAAAAGAAGGTTTATAGCATCATTGGTATAACTATGAGCACACATTTTTATATAATAATAGAAGGTACATAACATCATTGGTATAACTATGAGCACACATATTTTTATACTAATAGAAGTTAAAGTTAAACAAAAAAACATAAAAATAATTAAATTATAAAAGAAATTATATATAATTTATATATATTTTAAATAATAATAAAGTATAAAAGTTTAATGATAGTTGTGGATATAACAATTTTAAAATTAAATTAATTATCAAAACACACAATTTTATGTTTAAAATTGAAAAAGAATGAAAACAAAATGTGGAGCAAAGATACTTTTTCTCAATATTATGAATTAGTTAAATAAGATTACATTGGAAACATCCATAATAAATTACTGCAGTGAAACTCAACTCGATTCAATTAACTCAAAATAAGATTACACTCGAAATATCCATAATAAATTGCAGTAATTTACAGGGTAAGTTCCTCGGATTTAACACCAAAGGACACCGTTCACAAACAGATCACAGATCAATACACCAGTATTATTGACGTGGTTAAAATTCTCTAAAAAAGAAACAGTCCACGGCCTGAGTCAACGTGGCCACTTCAAGCAATTTATTAATAAAAGAATGAAAATTTACATAAGCTTCTCTCATGAACGGTTACCCTAAAAATGACCCTCCATGTGCTTTAAATAGAGATCATGGACCACTCAGGGGTTAAGCCATGGATAAAGTGTCAGTAATACCGAGGGGAGAATGAACCGTCGAATCACTACATATCGTGACCGTTAGATTGTAAGCTGCAAAAGTACATAGTAAAGAAACGCACTTTACCTAATTCTACAGTAGACCAAGTTATACTTAACTATTTCCTATGTGTCGGAATATCCTAACGTCTCTTCTTAAGAACAACTTGGGATAGGATTGAAGGATGTACAAATATGACACAATAGGAGAAGGAAGGAGGCACTAAATCCTATCCCCCCTTAATGACAACTTCCTGAACTTCAACCATAAATTGAAGTTTAGTAAACTTCACCTCTATGAGAGCCTTTGTAAAGATGTTTGCAACTTGATCATTTGTTGAAAAATATTGCATTTCAAGAAAATGGCCGTGAATGAACTTTCCGATGAAGTGCATGTGCAGTCTGATGTGTTTTTTGCGCTAATGTTGGACTGGATTTTTGCATAGTTGAATGACACTTTGATTATGACAGCAAAGTGTAGTCGGATGCTACTGCTGAAAGCCAAACTCTAACAGGATCTAACGAAGCCACAAGGCTTCTTTACTAGCTTCTACAATGCCACGATACTCTACTTCTGTTGAAGAAAGAGAAATGGCCCTTTGTTTCTTGCAAACGCATGTAATAGGTCCTGAACCAAGAGTGAACACATAACCTGCAGTAGACTTCCGATCGTGAGGGTCACCAGCCCAATCAGAATTAGTGAAACTAACCAATAGAGGAGAAGCTTCTGCACTATAATGAATCCCAAACTGAACTGTACCTTGAACATAACAAAGTACTCTTTTAGTTGCTTTCCAATGATTTTCATGTGGGTTTTGTATAAACCAAGCAATAAGGCCAACAACAGAGGAAAGGTCACAACGAGTATGGGTCAAATATAAAAGTTTTCCTACGAGTTGATGGTATAAGGTAGCATCAACTTCAGGGGAAGTACAAGTGACTGAAAATTTGGCTCCAAACTGAAAGGGAGAAGGGGTTGGCTTATAGTATTCCATGTGAAAATGATGTAGATGATGAGATGCATACTTTGACTGGGAAACGGAAATACCTTCCTTGGATTGCAAGACTTGAAGACTAAGAAAATAATGCAAGTGTCCTAAGTCTGTCATTTCAAACTTCTTTTTAAGGCTGGACATCAAATGATTTATAAGGTTGGGATCAATACCAATAAGAATAAGATCATCAACATAAAGAACAAGAATGATAAGAGACTTGCCCACTTACTTGGTGTAGACAATATTATCAGAATGACACCTAAAAAAGCTAGTTTCTAAAAGAAAGCTATCCATTTTGGCATACCAAGCATGAGGAGCTTGCTTGAGACCATAAATGGATTTCTTAAGCTGACATACAAGGCTGGAGTTTGTTTGCATAAAGCCGGTAGGTTGTTCCATATAGATTTCTTCATGCAAGTCCCCATGCGAGAAGGCAGATTTAACATCCATCTGATGGAGTTCCCATTTGAAAGAGGCAACAAGGGAAGGAATAAGGCAGATAGAGTTCATTTTGGCAACAGGGGAGAAGGTTTCAGTATAGTCAGTCCCTTCAACTTGTGAAAAACCCTTAGTAACAAGACGATTTTTATGTTTATCAACTTTTCCATCTAATCCATACTTGGTTCTATAAACCCATTTGCATCTAACAAGGTTTTTTCCCTTTGGTAGAGGAATAAGATCCTATGTATTGTTTGCCAATAATGAACAATATTCTCCATTCATAGTTGTGTCCCAATCTTGATGACCTGAAGCTTCTGCAAAGGTGTCAGGATCATAATTTGTTGAAGCTTGAGCCAGTAAAGAAGAGGCTCTATTGAACTAAGAACGTGTATGTTGCTAATCTGAAGTTTCACAAGCAAGAGCGCCTGTTGCATCCCGAGTAGCATGGACCTATTTTGGAATTTGAGGAGCTAAAGGAGAATCCTGACAAGGAGGGGGAGGATTGTCATCCTCGCTTTCATCATCTGGAGAAGAAATATTTTCAAAAGTAGAAGAGATAGAGAGAGGTGGCACATTCGGCGAACTAGGCTCGTAGGCCGATATATTTTCAGCAAACTTTACAACTCTTCTAATGATAACATTTTTGGAATTAAGTGGAATAAGTCTATATCCTTTGACATCTTCAGAATATCCAACAAAAATACATTTTTCACTTTTAGGTTCTAAAGCTTTATGTTTCTAATCTTGAATATGGACCCATGCTTTACTTCCAAAAACACAAAAGTGACTTATATCTGGTTCAATTGAGCTCTATGCTTCTTCTAGAGTAATATTCTTTCTTTAAAACCTTAGTAGGAGTGTGATTTATTATGTAATTTGCATAGTTAATTGCTTCTGCCCAAAAATTAGTACTAGGTCCTTTAGATTGAAGCATACAATTAGCCATTTCCTTTAAGGTGTGATTATTCCTTTCAGCTATTCCATTTTTTTATGGAGTATATGGAATAGTATGTTGCATTTGAATTCCATTCTAAGTGCAAAAGTTGATGAATTTGTTGTTAACATATTCTCTGCCATTATTAGATGTTAGCTTAAAAATTTGATGTCTAGATTGTTTTTCAACAAAGGCCTTAAAGACCAAGAACATGTTAAGTACTTCACTCTTGAGTTTTAAGAAGTATACCCAAGTGTGTATGGAGAAATCATCAATGAAAGTTAAAAAATACTTATAGCCAGAGAAGGAAACAACTGGAAGTGCACCACATAAATCACTATGCACAAGCTGTAAAAGGGTTGAGGCGTGCCGAGAGGCACATTTTTCAAAACTATCCTAATGATGTTTTCTGAGTACACATCTGGAACAAACACCATCTCTGCAAGATACCATTGGAAGACCTGTCACCATATTTTCTTTACATAGATTCTGAAGGGAGCGATATTTTAAGTGACCAAATCGATCATGCCAAAGTTTGCTCACTTCATCATTATGAGCAAAAAATACCAAGGGAATATTTGATGACCCAAAGTTATTAAACTTATATAACCTTGTACAATCATCAGCAATGCCAGTAGCTAAAATCTATCTAGGATCTCTTAGGTCCTTAGTTACAACATCGTGAGGTGAAAATTCAACGATTTTACCTTCACCTGAATGAGTTATCTGATATACAAATAGAAGGTTACAGGATAAGGTTGGAACACATAATACATCATTAAATTGACCATTGCCTATATGAAGAGTTCCAGTCCCTACAACACTAAGAGAACCATCATCACCAACATATATATTTTTGGTGTTATAATCATTTATAGAAGAAAACATGGCTTTGTTTTTGGCCATGTGATAAGAAGCTCCAGATTCAATGAGCCACTCATGAGAATTAGAAGAAGAAGATAAATTTAGTGCATATCCAGACTGAGATGTTTGACAACCACATTCAAAAAGTGTTATTCCTGACGATGAAGATGAAGTTGAAGAGTGCTTCAAATGGATGTTATGCTTCTTCATTGCTACTTCCAAGGCTTCCATATTCTTAAAGCATTTGGATTCTAAGTGGCCATCTCGATTACAAAAGTGGCAATGTCGATAAGTCTTCTTTCCTTTGATTTTATTTTCCTTATCATTTTGTTGAAATGATTTGTCATTTTGAGGCTAAAATTTCTTAGGACCCTTGTTTGGTTTAGGACCATTCCTTTTAGGACACAGATTCTTAGGATTCTTTGAATTTGGTTGCTGCTGGGCATCTAAGGCTTTCTTAGAAGAGTTTTCAAGATTAAGAAGACCAAGGTGTAAGATTTTTTCTTGTTCTCTTATTAAAGAATGACAAAAGGAATCAAAGGAAGGGGACTTGTAGTCTTTTCCTTGAGAAATGAAGGCTTCTTTTGTAGAATGGAAGGTGGAAACAAACACAGAGTAGGCTGGTCCCAACATAGTAAGAATGGAATAGATAAGGTTACCATCTTATTTCCTACCTTAACACCTTCCAAGAGAATTCTAAGGGTCTTGAAATTGGACATAAAATATTCAATGGAAGAAAATTATTGGGGTCTAATGTAAGAAACTCATTTTCGAGTTGATGGGCTCTAAGTTCATTTTTAATTTCATAAACTTTAGTGATCTGTTTCATTGCTTCATCAAGAGTATCAAGTTTTGTGATATGGAATCTAAGGTTTGGAGAAATAGACATCCCTATCAACCCACGTGCTTGATTTTGCCTATTTTCCCATTTGGCGACCTTATCTTCATCTTTCAGTTTGGTTTCTTGGCCTGAGACTATTTTGTAAAGACCTTTACTTCTAATTAAATCCACAATGTAGGGCCACCATTGGAAGTAGCTGGTGCTGTCAGGAATAACTTGGCATGGACTTTCCCTTTTAATAGAAACTAAATTTGTATATGCTGAGAATAAGTGTTCCAATGGAAATATCTCAAAAAAATAGGCTGATTCAAAAAAATCGGCTTTGAAAATGGCTTCCGAATGAATAATTTATGGTTTTTTGAAGAAAAGTTGTTGAAGATGCCGACGAAGTATGGGAATGTGCGGAAATGAATGATAATGTTATATTTAAAAAAAATACGCCCCATTTCCAAAATTAATCTAATAAAGTAGCTTTGGACCAAGAATGGCTTGAACTCAAGACCTCTATTCTCATAAAGTAGCTTTGGACCAAGTGAGCTAGATTAAAATGTTAGTAATTTTTGGAAAAGAGGAAGTTTTTTTTTTTTAAGTCATTGAAGCTTTGGGGTGCGTGCTTACTTGAAAAATCTCTTTTTGCCTACAAAACAAAAAACATAAAACCCAACACAAACATACAAAAAAAAAACAAACAAACCTTACGGCTTGAAGTTAGCTTTACACAGAAACTATGTCTTTTCCTCAATGTTTTTGATTTTCCAAGATCACACTAAGGCACGGCGAAAAAGAGCATATGCATGAGAAAAATCTATCATTTCTATTTCTAATTTTCGCAGATTGCACATATTCGCGAGGAAAAAGTCATATAAAGAAATGAAAGATATAGATCCGGTAAAAAAAAAAGAGCTAAATATACCAAAATAAACAGAGAGAAAATAATTAAAAACTACAAATAAAAATTGTATACCTCCATATCTTAAAAATGATGTAGCTAGGGCTACCGCAAACCTTTTCACATGAAATGAAAGGGGTTCCTCACTGGAACAGATGCTCTTAACGCAATAGAGCAGTCTTCTCAGCTAGAAAGTAGTCAAAAACAATAGATCTAGGAAATAGCAGTCGGATGTAGTTCTACCGGGTTCATATTTGGATCACCAATGGATTAGGCCCTCAACTTGGTTCTGATACCATGTAGGAATTTATAGGGCAAGTTCCTCAAACAGAACACCAAAGGACACCCCTCACAAATAGATCACAGATCAATACACCAGTATTGTTGATGTGGTTAAAACCCTGTAAGAGGGAAACAATCCACGACCTGAGCCAACGCGGCCACTTCAGGCAATTTATTAATAAAAGAATGAAAATTTACATAAGCTTCTCTCATGAACAATTGTCTTACAAATGACCCTCCGTGCTCTTTAAATAGAGATCATGGACCAATCAGGTGTTAAGCCATGAACCAAGTGTTGGTAATACCGATGAGAGAATGAACTATCGGATCACTACATATCATGACTGTCAGATTGCAAGTTACCAAAGTACATAGTAAAGAAACACACTTTACCTAACTTTACACTAGACCGAGTTATACTTAACTATTTCCTATGTGTTGGAATATCCTATGAATTAGTTAAATAAGATTACATTGGAAACATCCATAATAAATTACTGCATTAAAACTCAACTCAACTCAATTAACTCAAAATAAGATTACATTGGAAACATCCATAATAAATTACTGCAGTGAAACTCAACTCAAATCAATTAACTCAAAGTGAACTAGGACACTTGGAGTAACAACCATGACACATATTAGGTGGTTGAAATTAGATTCTCCAACACTCCTGCTTAATTACAACCACAAAAAAAGTAAACTAAGATGTATGTTGGTCTATGTTTTAGCTATGCTTACAATTTAAAAGTTTGAGATCAATTTGATTTCCTTTTCTCATTCTTTTCTTCAAGATCCTATAGCCTCTAAGTTGTTTCAAAATTTTCTTTTCGTTGTATTCTTTAAAACTCAATTTATTTATTTGATGGTGCAACTCATCTATTGTTCTAGGTTGTCTAAGTATGTCCTTAGCTTCTTTCAAAATCGGCTTGTATGTGGACTGCTACCATATGTCATCTTTTGTAGTGTTCTTTTCATCATCCATCTTTTGCTTTAACATAAGTCCATAATACAATCATCTCTTCAAGTCTCCAATGCATGCAAATTTCATTAAGGTTTTTATCATCGATGTTGTCTTCAAGGTTCATGGTTGCAACATCTAGGCATAACTCATCTAGACATGGCATTGCAAGCCATGTTTCAAGGAAACTTAATTCTTCTTCATAATAATCCTATTTACTTGCACATTGGAAACGAATGGTAAGTGTAAAAACATTTACAGAACCACATTTGTTCTATTCTTTTTTCTTTGCAATGAGAGCTTCCTTCTTTGCCTCTACCACTGTCTCTATTTCTTTCTCTTTGTGGGATTTATTCTCTACCTTTTCTTTTGTCAATGTCTCTATCTCTCTCTTTCACTTCTTTACTAAGCTATCCTACTACAGACAATTTGTCTTCCACCTGGTCTGCAGACTCAAGTGGGATTATCTCACCAAATAGTATCATGTTGATATGATGCTTTTGTTGTATAATCTGCAACCTTTCACCTTTCACCAATTAGAATCCATCAAATTTAACATCAACAAATTCAATTGTTGGATTCCCCATAATATTGGTTTCTCCAATGGTAGCTTCATTATCATCAACAAGAACTGTTGTCAGATTCACCAAATTGTCATCAATAAGCTTTGTTGTTGGATTCACCAAATTGTCATCGACAATCTCTGTTATTAGATTCACCAAATTTTCATCCACTTATGGCTCCGCAGAGGGGGGTTTATGAGCATCTATGTGCTCAGATTCATCATCCACTTGTTGCTAAGCATGGTGGGATTCATCAAATTCTTCATCTTCAACTGGATTACTCCCCCTTACACCAGCACACCACTCAAGAGTATCCCATGCTTTGTTGGATAATTTTGCATCTGCTATTAGTGGTAGAATTTTGTCATCTACGAATGATTTTATGCATTTTAATGTGAAGGCGTTATTTTGTCTTTTTGCTTCCAAATCTTTCAAAAAGACCTCAAACTACTCTTTCTAGTGCTTCAACTTTCTCATCCTTTTGGATTTTCCCAATTGTTGAGTGTTGACTGATTATGGCTCAACAAGTAAATCGACATACAAAAATAACAATTGTCTTCAATGAAAACATCTTTGTGGTGGCTTCTTTGTTGCTCAACTTCAACAAAAAAATACGATATGCAATTTTTCTACGAGAGCAATGCTTCATTCACGAAACATGGAGCATAGATTGTTATTCTCAATATTACATATTAGTTAAATAAGATTGCATTAGAGGAATCAATAATAAATGACTACAGTAAATCTCAACTCAACTAGACTAACTGGAATTGAACTTGGACACTTGGAATAACATCAATGACACATAGAAGATGGTTGAAATTAGATTCTCCAACAAAAATAAATCTCAACTCCATGTTCTCAATATTACTAAAAATATTCCATGGCATTTAAATATTTACTATATATCTATTAATTATTGACAATTGCAATGAGAGACTCTCTACAATGAAGGAGATGCTATAGTGTCTGTAAATGACAGTAAACATTGAGGGAGATGTCGTAGTGTCCATAAATTAGTGTAAACATTTTAAATGTCCTCTCATTATGGGAGAGATAATGTAGTGTCTATAAAATGAAACATTAAATTAAAGAATAAGAATAAGAATAATAAAACATGATGTAGACCAAATTAAAAAAAGTAATAAAATGAAAAAGTAGTGAAGCATTAAATTAAAGAATAATAGTAATAAAACGCAATGTATACTAAGTTAATAAAGTAATAAAATTAATAAATAGATTCAATTTAATTCATTATGTCATATTTTTTTACTAATAAAATGACAAACATTTATTTTCAAGAAAAAAAATATTTATATCTATATATATGATTCCTAACCCTAATAATTCATAAGATATAATTAATAACATCTAAAAACTTAATAATCTAAATTAAAAAAGTCATAATTAATAATAAATATTTCTAAACATAAAAATTGGAATTATATATATATATATATATGAATAATGGTCATCATGGATAACCATTATATTTTACAATTTATATATTTAAATTTAATTAATAACATATAAAAATTCAATATTTACAATAAATTTAATTACATATATGTGTGTAAATGATATGTATACATATTATTAATTATAAAAATAATTATAAAATATGTTAAAGAAAACTCACTATATGTAACTCTATGTATTATCAAGGTTTTTAATAAAATTAAAAATAATAAATATGTATATAGAGATGTGAAATTTATATAATTAAAAGTAATATTATTAATAACTAGCACAAATCGATCTTGGCTGTGGATCTAGCAAGCATAGAGATAAATCAACACTCTCTATGTATAAACATATCCTAGAATTTTGCACTCAAAAAAAGGTTTGCATCTCGAGAGATTTGATCCCTCTCAACTCTTGGTAGATCCAAAGTTAATATGGATATATTTTGGTTCAATTAAGGTTTTGGAAACTCTATTGCAAAATACACACACCTATCAGTGTAAGTATGATAGATTTGTTATTAAATATAACATAACAATTAGTAGATCATTAAAGTTTGACTTAATAGATAATGTGTGTTCTTTTTCTCTTCCACTATAACCTTTTTAATAAAATAGTTATCTATTCTACCATATCATTTTTTACAGCTTGTTTAATTATTTCAAGCATCTCTTTTAGTGTATAAAATGTATGTTCATTCACTATAACTTCATATACTTTGGGTTGCTGAACATAGGCATGTTGTTTCAAAATTCCATTAAAAAATGTTTTTTCCACACCAAAGTTATAAACCAACCAATTATATTACGATATTAATGTTGAAAAAAATCTTAGTATAACCAATGATACAAAACGAGCATGTGCTTCAATGTAGTCAATACCTACTTCCTACAAAAAACCCGTTTCAACTGTCTCCGCTTTATGCATTTGTATAGAATTGTCAGCTACATACTTTGTCTGTATACCCATTTTAGCCCAATATTTTTTTCAATAGGATAATCCAAAATTATCATGTTTCATTCCTTTTAATCATCGCAATTTCTTCATCCATTCAATTGCATAATTGTAGAAACCCTGGTGAAAATTCCATGTAATAAAAATAATAGAGGCAAAATAATGACCAAGGTTGATGGGACACTTATTCCAAGCTGAATGTTGGACAAAAGCATAATGATGGGGATCACTTGTGGTTTCTTAATGGTTAAGGGAATTGGCAAAGGAAATGGCTAAGTCTTTGGAAAGGCAAATGGAATTTTAGGCACATTATTTATGAATTTAATGGAAATTAGAAATAAATGGAGGTGAAAGGTTACATGTTTCATGTGAGGATGAAAATTAAGGAAAATAATGGAAAACGAAGAAAATTGAGGCCTCATTCATAGAAAGGCTTATGAGGATTAGTTGGTAACATTTTCTCAATTCAGTTTTAGATCTCTCTCATACTATCGGATACCTAGAGGTTTCTTGGAGCACTCTTTGAGGGTGTGGCATACTTGGATTTTTGGAGAAGGAAGGTAAAGGAAGAGCACGAAAGCACAAGACGACATCGGGATCAACAACTATAGTGAGATTGTCTTGCAAGTATAAAGTTGCATGTATGTTTTCCTCACTACTTTTGTCATGCATGGAATATGCATGTTGTTTATTGGCCATGATATCTCACTGGCATGGGGGATTGCCCGAATTGACAATAGTTTTCCTAGCCTTTCCATTTCCTAAATAACCATGGAGATTGTGGGTTTATTTCCTTGTTTTGTTTTGGTTGGTTCTCATGTTTCCTTAGCATGGGTTGATTTAATAGTTCCTGGAGCGTTAGTTGGACAAACACTCTGGAGCACTGTAACAACATGGGTTGAGTTATGTTTCGGCCTCAAATTTCTGTTGTCAAAACATGGGGGATAACCACCTAGTCTGGACCTTAAGAAAACTCATTTTTGGTTTAAAGTGGTGGCTCCGCTTGGGGATAATGGGACCAGTTTCCGAGTGTGGGTTTTAAGATCAGAGTGTGGCTAGAAGGAGGTCCATATGACTATGAATGGAATATAAACCTAAAGATCAATCGAAAACCATTCATCAGAGTCAAAACCCCTCGATGACTTCTACACCTTCTAGATCTCATTCAAAATCTCTTGATCGGAAATCTGAAGTTGCAGAAATATCTCTCTCATCTCCTGAAGTAGTAAGACGACCACCTTCTCCAGATTACACTCCTGAGTCTCCCAAAGAACATTCTTCGATATAGAAATTGGAAAAGATATCCATTTTTGTCGAGAAACTAGAGAGGCCCAAAGTTTCTGAAGAAAGTGTTACTTCCTTATTACAACAAACTCATGTACTAAATAGATTGCAAAGTGAAGGACTTGGAGTAACCCCCTTTGAGTTCCCCATCCCTCCACGATGTAGGAAAGTTACCTTACTAGGATATGATTAAGATAAAAGTGAGTTCACCTCAACTTTTCAAACATTCACTTCTCCATTCACTTCTCAACTATCTAGTTCGATCCACCTCTTAGGGGCAAGCTCCTTCCCATATCGTCAGTGAAGCCCCAACTCCCACTATCCAAGTGGTCTAGTCCTAACTCAATGAGGCTTTAAAGTTTTTTGAAAGTGCCCTAATTTTTCCGTTCAATGGTTTTTGGCTGAAACTAACAGCTCTCCACAGTTGGATCTCAGAGGTATGGAAGCTTGTCATTTCTGATGAAATTAATATCTACCACTATGGTAGGGGTTTCTTTATAGTGGATTTTGAAAACCATGAAAGCAGACAATGTATTCCATATTCTGGCCCTTGGTTTTGGGAAACTTCAAGCCTATTCATGAAGCCATGGAACCCATCGTTCGATCCCTCAACAACAGTCATAACCTCAGCACTAGTTTGGGTGAGATTACCAAACATACCCTTGCATCTATGGAATTTCTCCTAGCTAAAAGCCATTGTAAATGTAATTAGGAAATTTTATTGTAGGTGCCTAGAAACAGAGGAATATGCCAGAACCACCTATGCACTCATCTATGTGGAAATGGACTTCAGCGTCGGATTCCTAGCTGGAATAAACCTAACAAGTAATGCGTGGAACCAGAAACTCTATTATGAAAGTGTCCTCATTAGATGTCAATCCTGCATTGAGACAGGCCATCTAGCCAAAATTTCCCGAAAGTCACCACAAATCTACAGGGTGGGAAGGAGCACAAAAAGAACATTACACCGTCATTAAGGAAGAATACTCTCCAGAAAACTCTGAATCGCAAGAAATCGAGAAAGAAAGAAACAAATCTCAAGACAAGCAGGGGGAAAGCCCCGTCCAATAGCAAGAAAGTGAACTCGACAACCCATCAAGCATCAACAATTATGAGTATTCGAATACCACATAAAATAAATCTTCATTTAACAGCAAAGTTGATCTCCTAGAAAAAACTTCTTCTCCGAATATCTTTAAAAGGACGAACACAACAGGTCGCAAAGCTAAGACACCAATGTCCCAAGAACCAGAAAAGATGAAGGAGTTGCAAGATAAAAGAAGTTGGAATACCGTAGAGAAAAAAAAGAAATCTGCAACAACAATCTCACCAAGAAAGACGAGAAGCCAGAGAATTAAGAACTAAGAAAATTATAGGTCCAATAGACCAATTTGGTCTCACTGGACATTAACCACCACCAACATCATCATCACTAACCCAATAGTAAGTTCTTCACCATCAATACCTACTTCTGGATCGACCTTCCCATATTCTTAGTATCCAAATCAAGTTATGGCCAATCAACTCGCTCAACCTTGGACAAATCCCGGTGTTGTTCTGGTTGCAAATCCAAATGCACTCCCTGAAAACTGGCAGCCTAAGTACAATCCTAACGATGCTCTTCCTGCTGAAGAACATCTAAACAACTTTATGTTAGCCATGAATCTTAATGGAGTTTCACATGAAGATCTTGTAATTAGACTGTTCCTGTATACCTTGCAAGGATTTGTTGGATCTTCATATTTTTGCCTTCCGGCAGGTTTGATAAGATACTGGGATACCTTTCAAGAACTATTTCTTGCAAAATTTGGCGATGACAGGACCATAGCACCCTTGATCAATGATCTTTCTAACTTGAAATCCAATTCAAATGAAAGGATCAAATATTTCAACTCTAGATTTAACAAGTTGCTAAATAAAATCCCAGTTGCACCAAACCTGCAGTAGATGTACAAATAAAATGGTACATATCATCTCTTCCTTCTAATATTGCAATTTTTGTAGATAGAGCCAATAAGGTGACCCTTGTAGAAAACATGAAAGAAGCCCTGTCTGTAGAAAGAAGGATTATAGCTTTAGAAAAGAGATAAAAAACAAACGAGAGGAAGTCAAAGAAAGTAACCTTTAAGGATGAACCAAAAAGGAAAGCTTCAAAGGACCCTTTCGATCTTGAAGGCCTTAGGAAAGTGTTAAAGACCATGTCTAATGAAATGGTCGAGATCAAGAAACAAGTCACTGAATCCTCTGCCCCCAAGAAACCTTTTCCATCATTTAGAAGAAATCATTCTTCTACGTTGCAACCGCCTAATACTATTTCAAATGAAAAATCTAATCAAGAAGCAGAAGAAGACTCACCAGCCGAAGAGGAAGCTGAAATAGAAGAAGAATTTGAGTTAAATGGAATGTGGGATTTCATCATCACAAATTAAGAAGAAGCATAAGCTATGCTAGTAACCACAAGGAGTAAAAACTCTTTTGATATGTTTATAATAAATCAGAAAGCAAAGATTGCTAACCATATAAAAGAGAAAACCCTAAGCAAGAAGTCTAAGATTATCCAAACTGACCTTATTCCACTAGATCCTCCAAATGCTTCCAAAACCTTGGTAATCTCAGATACAATGTAATATAACATAGTGGAAGATATGAAAAATACTAGAGCGAACATTTCATTACATGAACTCATTAAACACAAAAAAAAACATAAAATTCTATTAAGACAGTTAAAAGATATTCTTGTATCTCCTTTACCACATGTTGTGGTTACTCATGCTACCTATGATATGGGAAAACCTCCCTCATCTTCAAACAAAGTAGATCCTTTAGATTTAGTCCTAATCTGGGACAGATCTATTTCTCATATTCCTCCATTTCTTCTTACTTATGAAATTTTCGACAAAAATGTTGATAATTTCCTTGTTAATTTAGGAGCCTCTTCAAATATTATGCCAAGAGCTGTGTGCACCAAATTGAATATTACACCTCAAAAATATGTAGTACAAATAGTTGAATTAGATAGCACAAAAGTAGAGGTACTTTGAGAAATAGCGTCAGTTTGAATTAGGCTTTCCTCTAATCCAAAATTTTCACAAATAATTGATATTCTAGTGGTTGATATCCCAGAATTCTATGGTTTGATTCTAAGTAGCGACTGGTCTGAAACGTTGCATGGATACATCGCAACTGATTGGTCCCACATGTGGTTTCCACATAACAGTAAACCAAATTAAATTAGAGTAGACCGAGAAAAGTTCATGAAATACAGAGTCACTGACCTTAAGAGAAGCAATGAACATGTTGCCTTCACCAATAAAATCATTGGAAATTACTCAGCCAAGTCATTTTTTGGATCCCTTAATGCTCAGAGGTCTCCCTTCCTAGATAATACCGTAGTGTCTCAAATAAAAAACGTTTCACGAATAGATGCTTCCAAGTGTGTAAATGAAGTAATTAAGATTTCAAATAATTCCTTGTTCTGGACTCTCTATTTTGATGATTACAAATCTAAATATGGCGCAGGCACAGGATGCATTTTGATCAACCCACAAGGAGAGAAAGCCATGTTAGCTTGCAGACTTGAATTTCAGTGCACTAATAATATCGTTGAATATGAGGTATTGATCCAAGGATTGTCTAAAGCCATTGGCCTTAATGTTAAACATTTGCAAGTCTATGGAGATTCTGAAATAATCATCAAGCAAGTAAGAAAAACAATTCATTCTATCTCTGGGCACCTTAAACGTTATTAACCGTTAGCCTAGAAACTTACTTCCCATTTCACCACTTTTAATATTTCTTCAGTTCCTAGGTTGCAAAACGCAAGTGCTGACTTACTCGCTATTATGGCATCCAAGATTATACCCTCAGCAGATTTCAATCCAGACAGATTTTTAATAGAATTAATATTTAGGCTGTCTATTCCCGATAATGTAACAAATTGGAGACTATTCAATAACAATGAAATTATAGTTAATTTCCTTACATCATAAGGGCCATATGAGGAACAGGTCATAGATGAACACAAGCATGATCTGCAAATTAAACACAATCAAGATCAAAACCCGATCCCAAAGTTTGTAGTTAAGATGGAAGATTTGTATGATCTAAAGGATAGGTTCAAGAAAGTTACCAATTTCAAAACTCAAAGTTCTACTTTGATATTTGAAGTAATAAAACTAGGGTCAACCAAAAAACCTCGAAATGTTAGCTTAGGTCTTGGCCTATCATCTGAAGAAAGAATATCATTCATTAGGTTGTTGAAAACATACAAAGGTGTCTTTTCTTGGGATTACACAGATCTCAAGACCTATGATACCTCCGTAATTCAACATACCATACCTATGATTTCAAATGAAAAACCGGTTCAACAAAAGATTCGGATAATTCACCCAAACCTTGAGAGTCAAATCAAATCTAAATTGAAAAAGCTTCTGAAAGCCAAAATAATCTTTCCTATTAGACGCTCAAAGTGGGTATCAAATATGGTGCTTGCGAGGAAAAAGAACGGTGATATTAGGATTTGTATTGATTTTAGAAATCTCAATAAATCTTTTCAAAAAGATAACCTTCCTTTGCCTACCATGGAATAGATATTGCAATCAGTTCCAGGTTCCAAATTAATGTCTTTTCTAGATGGGTTTTCAGGATATAATCAAATTCTTGTGCATCTAGATGGCAGATTAAAGACAACATTCAAGACCAAGTGGGGAACATATGCTTATCAGAAGATGCCTTTCAGACTCATTAACGCAGGTGCTACATTACAATGTGCTATGGATATTACTCTCAAAGGTTTGATTAATAGATTATTTGTTATTTACTTAGATGACATCACAGTCTATTCAAAATATAGGAACAATAATTTGAGTGACTTCAAGCACATATTTGAAAGATGCAAGAAATAGGCCATTTCCTTAAATCGCCAAAAATCTTATTTCTATTTACCAGAGGGAAAACTACTTGGGTTTATAGTGTCCAAAAAAGGGATTTACATTGATCTTGATAGAGTCCAAGAAATTGAAAAGATTCCTCTCCCACATAACAAAAAGACCATGCAATCATTCCTAGGTGAAATAAATTTTGTAAAAACAATTGTTCCAGATTTTTCAAAGATCGTCTTACCCCTTCAAGTAATGATAAGAAAAAATGCAATTCTCAAATTGGGAAAAGATGAAAGAGAGTCATTTGAGTTAGTTAAAAAGGCCATTATTAATTCTCCTTCTTTGACAGCTCTTGACTTTCTCAAACCATTTGTATTATATACTTTTTCATTCGATACATCATATGCAACAGTTTTAACGCAGCTGAATGATAAAAATGTCAAGGCACCCATATCTTTTTTCAGTTCTAATTTGCAAGGTGTTGAGTTAAATTATTTAGTTGTTGAAAAACAAGCATTTGTTGTTTTTAATACCTTGAAACATTTTAGGCCTTTTCTTCTCAAAACCCATACAAAGATTGTAGTACCCTACCTTGCAGTAAGGAAATTATTGACCCAAAAGGAAGTAGGGGAGAAAAGAGCCAATTGGGTTATCACGCTTCAAGAATATGATGTAGAAATCCGACCAGCTAAAATTGTTAGGGGCCAAGGTTTTTGCAGAATGTTAACTAGAGCTTCCTAGTTGTCAACAACAGAATATCAAGGTAATCAAGTAAAAATATCATAAGTAATCCTCAATGATGAACAATCACAATAAGTTGATTTGAAATTTTATTTGAAGAATGTGTATGCTCCTATGCATCTTAATTATAAAACAAAGTGTGCTTTAAGGTTGAAATCAAATCAATATGAATTAGTCAATGATGTATTGTTTAGAAAAATTATGATTCAGTATTGTTAAGATGCCTAGAAGAACCTTAAGCTAATAAGGTCATGAAGGAATTACATGATAGACCAGTTGGAGGACATTTCAGAGGAAATACCACAGCTCAAAAAATCTTGCATGGAGGATATTATTGGCCAACAATATTTAAGAATGCACATGAATATGCAAGGAAGTGTAAAACTTGTCAAACTACAACTGGAAGAGAAAGGAAGCCAACATTCCCTTTGCAACCAGTAAACATACAACAACAATTTGAACAATGGGGATTAGACATAATTGGTGAGATTGTTCCTAATTCTTCCAAACGTCATAGATACATCCTTATAGCTACTGATTATTTCACAAAATGGGTAGAATCTATCCCACTAAAGATAGCTAATATAGAAAGCATTATGGATTTCATTGATCAGCACATAATTACTAGGTTTGGTGTACCCTCAGCTTTAACATTTGACAATGCATCTTATTTTTCTGGAAATGCAATGGTAGAATTTTCTCTAAAGTGAGGTTTTAAGTTAAAATATTCAACCAACTATTATCCACAAGGTAATGGATTAGCAAAATCAACAAACAAAAAACTCATCAAAATTACCAAAAGGATTATTGACCAAAATCACAGGAATTGTCACAAAGCATTGACATTTGCTCTTTGGGCAGATAGAATTACATAGAAGGCCTCCATTGACTCTTCTCCTTTTGCTTTAGTTTACGAAAAATAAGTTTTTCTTCCCATAAACATAGCAATCCCATCTCTTGCCCTAGTGCAATTCATCAATGAAAACCTGTCCTCTTCTCTTCAGGTAAGACAATTTCAAATTCTTAAACTTGAAGAAGAACGAGAAAGAGCTGAAGAAACCCACTTCCATCATCAACAACTAGTCAAAGCCTCTTTTGATACAACCTTTGCCAGTCAAAATTTTTTTGACGTAGGTGATTTGGTTTTCAAATGGGACAAAGCACATGAGGCAAAAGGTAAACATACCAAATTACAAAGACTATGGCTTGGCCCTTTTCAAATCATTGAGAAAATCGGTCAATCAACATTTCTTTTACAAGACTTGTCAGGTAAGATAGATTTGTTTCCCATTAATGGGAAAATCTTGAAAAAATAATTTTCTTAAAAGGTAGCCTCTTCCAATTTCGTACCATATCACCTTTAAGATTCTCAGGAAAATAAAGGTTAAGAAGGATTTACTTTTGGCTTTTCAAAATAAAAGCTTTGACAACATTTCTAATTTTTCGCTTCTATAAGTATATAAAAGTTAAAAGAAATAATTAGCACATTTTAGTACCAAATTAAACGTCATTTCCTTGGAAAAACTTGATCTTGCTAAAAACATTTATCCTATGAAAAAACTCTTATCTTTATAAAGTATGAATGTTTTGTTATTAGTCAAGGAAAGAATCTTTAAACTAGTAAAGGTTTTCTGCATATCAGTATCTTAAAACTCTATCATTATCAACCAAAACTCTTAAAAGAGCCAATGATTCACCCCATCTCATAAAATTTTCCTTTTTCAGAGTGTAATTCTAAAATATGCTAAACTTACAAGATAAAAAGTCTCATGATGAGATTGTTTACCATGATCATAGGGAAATAATTAAACTGATATTATCAGAACTTGATATCAAAATAGCGTAATAAGCCGATGATCTCATTGATCAAAGGACGAGGGGTCTCATCAAGAACCAACTTGTTTAGTTTAGTTACAACCAGTGAATGGCATTGTCATTATTAGGTCACCAAACCTAGACAATGTCTTTTAAGAAACCTAAAAGAAAAGATTGTATTAGGAAGTAAAAAAAGGACAAGATCCAAGTGAGATTCAAAGAAAGTGAATATCATTTTGAGTTTCAAAAATTTCTTCAGATGGGAAAATGAATCATTATTCGTTAAAAGATAGCCCTGTTGAGGCTATAAACACCTGTTGGAAATAAAGGCTCTATCTATGATAAATGATGAAACACCAAAAAAGAAAATTGATCTGTAGAAGGCACCGGCTATATCACTTTAAATGTTAATTTTGGATGATACAAACATTTGTATTTTTATCACTACAAGTGTTAACTAGTTGAATAAATAGATTGAGTAAGTGATTATGGTTCTAGAGAAATGTTGCTTACTTTATAACTCATGTAATTCTTATTTCCTACGACCCTAATTACTTTGAAAGTTTTAGGAATTTTGGAAAACTACTCAGAGATAATGGGTTCTCCCAAGTGAATGACCAATTGCTGTACTGTGAAATGACCCCCCCATTTATATATAGCAATAGCTAATGTTAGACATATAAATGCAGGCCCTTTTTAAACTTTTTGTCTTAGAATAATAAAACCTAACTCTAAGAAATTGCCTCAAAAAATTCTTAAAACAACGCAAAGATAAGATCCTAATCGCAAATTGCAAATCACGTTTTTTCCACATAATGAACATGAAACACATTTAAGAAATTGTGATGTTCTACCAAACCTCCCGCTACGATATCCCGATTCAACAACTTGCAAACTCGTAATCGCATTTCACATAAATCACAAGTAATTTAGCCTTGCCACCATGAACTTCACTAATGATTTGCGAAATGTGATATTGTGATATCGCAATCACATTTTTTCCTTACAAGAAGGAAACACTACATTACATAATTTTAAAGATTGTGATGTGTGAATAGAATGGCAAGCATGTGAATTAAAGGCATTTGAATGTAATCGTGAATGGTTTGATAGGTTAATAAATGTTTAGCGGCCCAAGGAGAGGTGATGATTTTGCAAGTTATGGGCAGTTAACATTGGATATCTCATCTAAACCTTTCCCATGATCCAAAGTCATTTCAGAAAACATTTCAGTCTTAATTACCTGATACCGTCTGTGCTGATATATCTTGTTCATTTCAGGGAAGCTACAAAAGACATGTCATTGAGGAAGGTGATACAGAAATCGAAGAAACAGAGTGTTGTAGATTCCGAGTTTACAGAAATCGCTCCTATATTATCCTATACGGTCTGCAGCGCTGACGGGGGAGAAACAACCTGGGAGGTCATATACAATAGGCTCGACGATGAGTGTCCCAAGGTTATTGTCATTCAAGAAACATCTGATTCATCAAGACCTTCAGGACTCCAATTCAAGGATTCCACATGTTCTTTCCTTCATAGGATAGGAGCGAGAGGTAAAATCTTACCATACAGGGATATGATCATGTGGGTGGTGGAAAACCTCACAATTGAAGATAGGTAATTTAGAAATTCGTGAATGGGACTCATGGGGTCATTCAAAGTAGAGGACATGAAACAAATGTACCATATACCTGATCCTCAGGATATATATGATACCACATATGTGGCCAACTTCGCAAAGAAGAACCAAGAGCCCTTGAAGGTGATTCAAGGTTGGAGACTGTTAGAGAACAAATTCAAATTCGACAAATCGAGTATGTATGTTATAGCCTCTTTGGAAAACCCCTAAAACTATGCAGTTGCTATGTCATGTAGACTATATGGGTTACCCAATAATGCTAAGTTTTCTATAGAATGGATTCCTCTTATTGATGCCTGTGTTAATTCCAACATTATTAATTAGGCCATCATCCTATCTTATAACCTAGCCACCATCATCATCGAATATCGACAAAAGAGATCCTCCTCTCTAGAGAACCTTCCTCCTTTCTATTTCAGTGCGTACATTATGGATTCCATTTGTTTGTGTAATAAATTTCCAATCATGGGTTAGAAATGGACCTTATAGGACTCCTACCCTATCCATCTCAGTCATTAGAAAATGTGGGAATCCTGTTACATACCCCATTTCTATAAAATATGTCATGTTGTTATTTTGCCGCTGCATCAATTAATTTTCAATAAGAAATACCCCAAAATTTCCCAAGAAGCCCCTACAGACCTTCTGGCTATCGACAAATATTTTGTTGAAGAATGGTTCACCTATGTTTATGTTTTTGGTATCATAGCAGACCCACATGTCCTCACCTTATATATTTCTGATAAATTGTTGGCAAGGGAAATGGCCTACCAGAATGTGGGAAAAGGCCTAACCAAAGTTCTCAAAGAAAGTAAGAAATTGTTATGGCCATATTTTCCTATGAAGTGTGGTTCTTTCTCTTTGGAAAATTTTAATCTAGCGATAAAGGAATCAGTAAGAATGGAAGGCCTCAAGCATACTTTGCCAAAAAGGCAATTTGATCCTAACAAGGTAGCATTATAACATCACTATTGCATTAAAGATCAAGCCATATAACCACAAGGATAATGATTTTGAATACCTATTACAGTCGGCTGAATCCTTCAAACAATCATTCGAATGGGTGAGAGAAAATCTGAGTCCTAGAGATTTTGGAAACTTTCAGGAATTCAAAAACAGAAGGATCGAAATAATCTCGATGCACTTGTTAAAAATCGAGGAAAAACCCACACCCAGTGTGACTGTCAATAGCGAAGGACCTCGTTCTTGCATTGAATCTCATGTAAATACTGAGAAAACACTGGATACAAGGAAGGCCTATAACACCGATAACACAATAGAATCTAGCATGAATTCAGCTAAGAAATAGGTTATGAGCACCCCACCTAAAGAGGTCAGTTTAGAGGTCAAAATTGATAGTTTGGAACATGAGTGGGATCAATTCAATAAGAAACTACAAGACACTCCCAACACCACAAATACATAGGAAATAATGGAGTGTGAAACTCCTTTACATAATCAGCACAATACAAAGTCCAAGTAAATAGATGAGCAATCAACATCATCTCAGCAGACTGAGATTATCCCTGCTCTTCCCACAATAGAGATTGCATTGAAAGTGATTGAAATCCCTCCTCTAGATGTGTTCTACAACCCACTTCACAAGGTTGTAGTAAGAATATGGAGGAAAAGGAGAAGGGTAGAAACACCTGAGCTTCCACCTGGAAGCAAGCCAATGGACATACTCTAGAGAAACGTTCCTTCCAACCCAGTTGAGAACTTGACTAGATTGTCACAGTTTTACGGGAGCATATGCAACGGCCACCATGGAAAAAGCCATCCAAGTCTCTATTTTCTTGAGACAAAAGGAGGATAAGATCGCATAGCTCCAACAACAACTTGAAAAAAATAGGGAAAGTGTTACTAGGCAAGCCACTGAACAGCTCACCCAATTGCAAGAGAGCATCAAGGTCTTGAAGATAATCCATGATGTTGATATATCAGCCAAAAATATGCAACTCCAAGAATTGCAACAAGCCATGGAAAGATATAAGGATACTCCTGCTATTGAGGAGTTCATTAAAGAGGCACTAGAATTGAATTCCCTTCTAATGAAACAATAAGAACAATTCTGCCAAAAGATGTCACACATCGCTCCTTATTTGATCACTAGCGACTAGCTAATAGATAAAGTGATTGACCAAAGAACTAAGTTTACTGATCTAAACATCAAAATCTCAGAGTTCATCAAATGGCATGAAACAAAAGATGGGAGGAAATCCAATCTACCTGAGATTGAGGAGACTCACAAAGACATCCTTTTCATGGATTGGGACGCAAGGATCAAGTAAGCGGAGCTAGCAGTGGCAAGAAAAGCTCAGGTGGTGAAGAACATAATCAAGGCAGTAAACCACACTCTATTTTCCACCAGCCTCGTAAAAAAAGGCAATCCAAAAGAAATGCCAGATTTAAATGATTTTCATAAACGCTGGCAGGAAAAAGAAGAAACTCAAAGGGAAGCAATCACAAAATTGGCAAATAATGATTTGGATTCCTATTGGCAATACCTCATCAAGCTGCATAGCCAAATCATGACCCTTAACTTCTCACTTGATTTGACTCAGCAGATGATGCCACCTCTCACCGATGTGATCTTCATAGGACAAGTAAGAACACATTTTGAGGCACCTCCTTAAGTCAAACCAATGATCAACATATGCAATTTGAAGGAGAAGATGGTAGACAACAAATCATAATCTTAGCCTCTGCTCATCAAGCCACTATTTATTTTTAGAGTTAGGTAACTAGTTAGGAGGAAGGTTGTTTTAAATCTCCTCAAATTTTTGTATAATCTATTTTTGCACATTAGATAGAATAGTATTTATACCCTTCTCATGCATTTAGAGAAGGGTCCAAAATTTTATCAAAAACATTTGCAGAGAATGCACTATTGTAAGTTTGTGAATGCTTTGGTGAAATTATGGAACATGATCGTTTCTTTTAAATATCAGACAACTTTCCTTTGTTGATGCATTATTGTATACTTGGGAGATAATTTGATCTGAAGAAAGGAGTTGTTCCATGTCATTAGTCAGACGAGTAGAACTTCACACATATGGTACTTTTATCTTGTATGATTGATTATGTTTCTGTTTAATTAGTGACAACACTTTATTTTCATGAGATATATATGGGATACATTCTTTCTGTTAAGCATTAATTACACTATTGTATGATGCCTAGACAAAATTGTCTACTTTCATTTAAATCGTCATATATGTGTTATAGTTTATACAATTTATTTGACTAACTATTTAGTCAAAGAAATTATCTTTAAATGTTATCATCTCTGTTTTATGTGTGATTGATCTTTATTATCACATGTCAAACATATATCTTTGTAGATCACATATCACATAAGAATACTCGGGTTTATATTAGAATAAGTTAGTTAGAGATTTTCGTAATAGAATAGGTCATTTAGATTATCATTATTCTATTTCAATCCCTCGTGAACCACCCACTCTCATATTAAAACCCACACTAGGAAACTGGTCCCATTATCCCCAGTCGGAGCCACCACTTTAAATGAAAAATTAGTTTTCTTAAGGTCCGGACCAGGTGGTTATCCCCCATGTTTCGGCAGTAGAAATATGAGGCCGCAACAAGTTACTAGTCCCATAGACTTGGTTCGAAAAATGTTATGGAGCCCTTGGTGGGTTGAGTTACTAGTCCTTGAGCCTTGGTTGGAAAAACACTTTGGAGATCAACGACGATTATGGGTTGAGTTACTAGTCCTAGATCCTTGGTTGGAACAAACATTCACGATGGTTTTGGTGATGTACGACCATCAGGTGGAATAATTGTTGGATGGGTTGAGGTGGATGGCCTCCAGAAGCCCTGGATGGTTTTGGATTGATTTGTTTTATGAGATCCCACATTTATGATTGGAATATGGCATGGGGGTGAGTGGGTGAAGAGATATTTATCTCAACCATTCTATGGTTAGTTGTAATGCGGAAGTCTCTTCACAGGTTTAGATTTTGCATCATCAATATGAGCATAGTTTTCCTTGTATTTTTATGAGTATTATACTAGTCTATATGTGGATTATATAGTTGTGATTTCCTTGGTATTTATATTGCTATTGTGTTGGTTATATATGTGTTTTATAATATTAGATATGTATGGATCTCATCATGTTTTTACTAGCAAATGAATGAACAATGTATCTATGACCTAATGGATGAAATGGAAGTTGATGTGTTGAGGCATCAATGCTTCTTAGTGATTCTCAACTAAGTATGAGACCCCTATGATAAGATTTGTTATTTACACCTATAGATTGCATATTCATGATATATTTGACAAAATGCTTGTCATGGCTAGTAGGATTCAAATCATGGTATTATTCAATTAATTGCATTAGTAATATATTTCCATGTTATCTTAATGTTATGAAGGTGTCATTAAATTTTGGCAGTGAACTGAGGTCTGTGCTTGAAAATGTGGCTTAAATCCTCGGGACGATAGTACATAACTAAGAAAAAAAGTCTTCAGATGTTGGATTCCCAGCCTATGAGAACATCCATAGTCCCTTGATGTTGGCATGCCCATAATATGAGAGTTCCAAGTGATTAGGTGGTCTAAACTCTCAGTGGAACCTAGGAGTTGGTTGGCAACATGCTTGGATTGGCTCAAGAGGGTCCTAATGTGGATGTTGAATGTTTATATGGTGTGTTTCCATTGCTTCCACTTCCTTAACCTGGCTTAGGAGGTCGAATCATATCATAATGGCCTCTCATCTCATGTTTAGCCTTATTAGCCAGTTGCTTGGGTAGATGTGGAAGGAGGGTGTTATAGAGTGCTATCAGAGCATGGTTCACCCCTCATACTAGATGGGTTGTGTTGGTCATGCATACATGTCAGTTGCATGTTTTTCCCTTATGCGTGCATTCCATGTGCTTCTTGCATTTGCATGATGTTGATCATGGTTGTGGTGATGTCGTCATGTGAAAGTTAATGTTGTTATTATGGAGTGCATCATCGCGAGTGAATGACTGAGTGCATGTTATTATATGTCACTTACATGTATCATTTTATATGCTTGATTAAATTATTTTATGTTTGGTTGCATTCTTGTATGCTTGCTCGCATGTATCATTCTTGTAGGTTTGGCTACAATTTTTTTTTTTTTTTAATTCTTGGTTACATGTGTTTATGCATGTGTGTGGTTTGTTACATATTTCTCATGTATATTCATTTTGCATGTGGTTAAGTGTATAGTCATGTAATGGTTGTTTCCATGCATGAGGTCATGGTATGCGTTGTTGTTAAGGTCATGCATTGATGACTAGACCCTATCTAGAATGTTGGTTGCATGGTTATATACTTACGTTTTATGTTTATATATGTTGTCATGATTATGTTATACATGTATCAAACTGATTTGTTGATCTTCCAAAAAGGTATCTTCCCTCGCCTATACTAAGATACGTCAGTTTATTGTGATTTGATTTAGCTGATATAGTATACCTTGCAGGAAGAAATATCAAATGGCTAGCAAGATGGTAGACTACAAAAACTCTCCCTTTGAATCATAAGAGTAGTATGGTGTTGGGAACTCTGCCAATTTGGCAGATACAATTAGAAGCTTAAAGGAAGAAATAAGAAGTTGTAAGGAAAATAATGACATAATCATGGAGGAAAGGGAGAAACAAGAAGAGGTAAATGTAGTGATACTTCAAAGTTTGTCAAATTTACAGCGACACAAAGATGACATGGTCGAAGATGGCAAATTGTTGGACACTCCGGATAGGAGAAGGGATAGGCTCATGTATTATTCTATTTCTGATTCAAATAGGCACTATGATTGTCATCGTTATCATCCATACAAAAGGAGTGATAAGGGATACTTGTCGGATGAGTTTAATAAAGAAAAGACACCTACTTTTGATGGAGCGAAGAAGAAACCATAGGATGCAGAGGCATGGTTGCTTGGCATGAGGATGTTCTTTAGGTTACATGATTACTGAGAGAACATGAAAGCCATAGTAGCTACATTCAGTCTCAAAGGTAAAACAAACATTTGGTGGGAAGATGTGAAGAATGTCAAGTGTATTCATGAGGAGGACTTGACTTCGAGTGAGTTTGAGTGGCTATTAAAGAAGATGTATATTTTGAAGAGATACTTTTATGAGAGGTAAAAATAATTCGATGAGCTAAATATGGGATCAATGATAGATGAGGAGTACACTAACAGGTTATTTGAGTTACTGAGGTATGTGCCTTATCTTAGAGAGGAGAAGGCCAAGATTTATAGGTTCATTAGTGGATTCCTTGTTTCATTTAAAGACATGATTAAGTTTCATTACCCTAAATCATTGGAGGAAACTATTGGAATTCTAAATGATAGCTACAAACTATTGAAGTGAAAGTCTGAGACTAAGCCAAATTGGAAAGGTAATGCAAGGAACAAAGGAAAATGGGATAGGAAATGAGCAATACCTAAGTGTATAGATAATAAAGAGAATGTTGCACCATCTAAGAAGTTCAATGCTTTAGATAGAGGATAAGGACATCAATCTGAGGAGCATAATAAGGAGCCCATGTGGTGTTAGACTTGTGGAGGGGATCATCATGGGAGAAATTTCCCACATTATCAGGGCAGTAGACCTCAAGTAGGTAGTGCATAGGATGCACAAACTGTTGGAGATGTTGGTTAGAGCATTTCTCGTATTTATGCAACAGTGGGTAACAGACAAGAAGACCATCAGGGATATATCATTGAGATGGACAATAACATTTGTGATCAAGTTATTTCTATTTGTATTGACCTTGGATCTAACTATAGATATGTTAGTCCTGACTTGGTGGATAAGTTTGGCTTGAGTAAGGAATTGCATACAAAATCTTGGTTACTGCAGCTGTCTATAGGTACAAAGAAGTGATTTGACCATTGGGTAAGAGATTGTGCATTTGATTTGAATGGTATACCTACCACCACACATTTGAATGTATTATTGGTGGGATCATACAATATGTTGTTGGGCATGGATTGGTTGTAACTTTGTAGAACTAAGGTGTATTTGTATGACACAGCCATTGAGTTTGTGGATGACAATGCGGAACCAAGAGTATTAAAGGGAAAGAACAAAGCCACATCAATTAGGATGGTGACAAATATGCAAGCAAAGCACAATCCCAGGAAAGGGTGTATGTTATTTGCAATGCACATTTCTAGTGACAAGGGTAACGAAATTGAGGATGTAGATGTTTTGATCAGGTACCCAATTCTACAAGAGTTTTAGGGGCGGCTCCAACATCAAAAGAACCTTACATGATGATCACACCTATGTTGGTAGAGTTGAAGTTGTAGTTGAAGGAAATGATGGAGAAGGGATACATTAGGCCAAGTGTATCATATTGGGGTGCACCGGTATTATTTGTGACGAAGAAACATGGTACTCTTAGATTAGGCATTGAATATAGCCAGTTGAACAAACTAACCATCAAGAACAGGTTTCTGTTACTGAGGATTAATGACTTGTTCAATCAGTTGAAAGGAGAAACAATGTTCTTGAAGATTGATCTGAGATCCAGATATCACTAGGTACACATCAAATAGGAGGACATTTATAAGACAACTTTCCGGACCAGGTATGGGCATTATGAGTTTGTTGTAGTTCCATTCAGTTTGACTAATGCTTCGACTACATTTATGTGATTTATAAATAGTGTGTTGTGTCTGTATTTGGATAAGTTTGTTATTGTGGTCATTGACGACATATTGGTATCTTCTAAAAAAGAGGGAGAGCATGCCGAGAATTTAGTAGCAGCGTTGATGTTGTTGACAGTGCATTTATTGTATGCTAAGCTCAAGGAGTGTAGTTTCTTTTAGACTAAGGTGCATTACCTGGGGCACGTTGTCTCCAAGGGGGGCATTGTAGTAGATCCAGAAAAGATAAGGGCCATCGTGGAGTGGGTAGCTCCTAAGAATGTAGATGAGGTGAGATATTTCATTGGGATGGCATGCTATTATAGGAGTTTCATCAGGAACTTCTCACAAATTTCTTATCTTATCACATCATTGCAGAGGAAAGGTAATAAGTTTCAATGGACAAGGGAGTGCAAGGCTAGTTTTGAGCAGTGTAGGTAGTTGTTGTCACATGCAGCAGTGTTAAGGATTGTAGATTCAGATAAAGAGTTTGAGGTATGCACAAATGCTTGCAAGAAAGGAATTGGTCGAGTCCTTATGTAGGATGAAAAAGTGGTATGCTACGACTCACGAAAAACAAATGAGAACAACCAGAACTACCCCACACATGATCTTGAGCTGGCCACGATTACACATGTGTTGAATATGTGGAGGCACTATCTTCTGGGTAGGAGGTTTACATTGATGAGTGATCACAGTGGTTTGCGGTATCTATTTGACCAACTAAATCTGATTGGTAGGAAGGCTGGTGGTTGGCTATAATCAGTGAGTTTGATTTTGGGATTAGGTACATCAAAGGCATAGAGAAGATAGTGGAAGATGCCCTTAGCAGGCATATACATGTAAATTAATTAGAAGCTATGAGTTCCTATGGGACAACCTTACAAGATAGGATCTTACAGGTAGGTCAGCAAGATGTGAGATATATGGAGATTATACACAGGTTGCAGCAGAGTATAGGTACATGTACAGGTGAAAGTATAGGTATAGGTATAGCTGGTAGTATATGTATAGGTACAGGTGTAGGTATAGCTACAGGTACAAGTGAAGGTGAATGGGATGTGGATTATTTCCTTACAGTAGATGGATTGGTCCGATTCAGAGGTAGGATATCTGTGTGAGATAGTCATGAGATCAAGAAGGTGACCTTGAGGGAGTTTCATGTGAAACCATATTTGGGTCACCCCGGTTATCAAAAGACATTAACAGTAGTGAAGAGATTTTATAATTAGCCAAATGTGAAGAGGGGATGTAACAAATTTTGGAGCTAGGTGTTTCGATTGTCAGTGTGTTAAGGCAAAGTGTAAGAATATAAGTGGAATGCTATAGCGGATTGTGATTCCATAATGTAAATGGGAGGTCATTTCCATGGAAATCATCATAGGTTTGTCATGGATAGTGAGACAACATGATTCCATAATGGTTATTGTGGGCAAGTTGACAAAGGTTGCACATTTCATTCCAGTGAAGTCTAGATTCTCAGCTAGCGATGTAGCACAGGTATTCATGAGAAATATGGTCAGATTGCATGGTGTTTCGAAGAAGATCATGCCAGACATGGATGAAGAATTCACTTCCAAGTTTTGGAAGATGTTGTTTGTAGGTTTAGGCACAAAGTTGGCTTTTAGTACAACTTATCATCCATAGACAGATGGAAAAACAGAGAGGGTCAACAAGACATTGGAGGACGTGTTAAGGATGTATGTGATCCATCAACAATGAAAGAAGGAAGAGAACCTTCCACTGGTAGAGTTAGCTTACAACAATGTATATCATGAATATTTGAAGATGAATCTGTTTGAGGCATTTAATGGGTGGAGTTGCAATACTCTTCTCAGTTCGAGTGATCCAGTTAATAGGGTGTTGATTGGACCAGACATGTTGGAGGACATAGAACAATAGATGAAAGTTATAAAGAATAATCTAAATGCAAGACATGATAGGTAGAAGAGTTACACAGTTTGGAACAGGTTGTTCAACGAGTTTCAGGTTGGGGAACATGTGTACTTGCGCGTTAAACAAAAGAAGGTCTTTTTACATATTGGATCATGTGCTAAGTTGGTACCATGGTTTTTTGGACCCTTTAGCATTATTGAGAGGGTTGGGAGAGTAGCCAATTGACTTGCACTACCTATGATAGTGAAACTAAATTATGTTTTCCATGTTTCATTACTTAAGAAGGATGTTAAAGGTGTTGATCATGTGATTGATTGGTCTGTATTGCAAGTGCAACCAGATGGAGAATTCCAGCTGGAGCCTCAATGTATATTGCAGAAAAAGGTGTTCATGGCCCAGAACTGAGCAATTGAACAAGTTAATGTGCAATAAAAGCACTTTGGGCCCGCGGAGCTACATGGAAGATGCGAATCAAATGTGGGCTATGTATCCTTCCTTGTTTGTCAGTTGAGGAAAAGAAGTTTTGGTGTGGTGTTTGGTATATATCTTGGTATATGTTTTGGTATATGTACATATATATATGGATGTAAATACTGCCATGAGATATGTTATAAAGCTCCAATAAGTGGGATGGGTGTCATGTCATTATGATGTTATGTTTGTTATGTTTTCATGCTGGTTTTCTTCTTAGCATGTTGATCATTATGAATACTCCAATGAGCTAAGTTATAAAGCTCAATCAATAGTATATTTTTGTTAGAATAGTTTTGTGGTTATACGTGTTGTTGAACGTCGAGGAAGGTGTTACCCCAACGTGGTGAGTTCTATAATAGCCCTAGTGGAAATTCCATGTAATAAAAATAATAAAGGTAAAATATGACGACGGTTGATGGGACACTTATTACAAGCTGAATCTTGGGAAAAAGCATAGTGATGGGGATCACTTGTGGTTGTTTAATGGCTAAGGAAATTGGAAAAGGAAATGGTTAAGGCTTTCAGAAGGAAAACAAAATTTTTGGGACATTTATTTATGAAAATAATTCAAATTAAGAGAAAATGGAGATGAAAGGTCACGAGTTGCATGTGAGGAGGAAAATGAAGAAAATAGAGGCCTCATTCATTAAAAGGATTCTAAGGATCAGTTGGTAACCTTTTATCAGTTCAATTTTGGAGCTCTCTCAGTATTCTCCCTCTCATAATCTTAGATAGTTAGCATTTTCTTAGAGCACTCTTGTAGTGTGTGGCATACTTGTATTTTTAGAGCAAGAAGGAAAAGGAAGAGCAAGAAAGCACAAGAGCACATCTAGATCAACAACTACAATGGGATTGGCTTGCAAGTACTAAGTTGCATGTATGTTTTCCTCACTATTTTGGGCATGCATGACATATGCATGTTGTCTATTGGTCATGATATGTCACTGACATGCAAGATTTCTTGGATTGACAGTGGATTGCCTAGCCTTTCTATTTCCTGGATAACCATGGAGATTATGTGTTTATTTCCTTGTTTTTTTTTGGTTGGTTCTCATTTTTCCTTAGCTTCGGTTGAGTTACTAATTCTTGGAGTCTTGGTTGGACAAATTCTCTGTAGCCCTGTAACAGCTTGGGTTGAGTTACTAGTCTCATAGCCTTGGTTGGACAAACGCTCTCGAGTCCTTGGTGGGTTGAGTTACTAGTCCTAGAGAATTGGTTGGAAAAATTCTTTAGAGCCCGGTGGCAGCTATGGTTTGAGTTACTAGTCATATATCCTTGGTTGGAACAAATGCTCTGGAGCCCTAGATGGATGGGATAGAGACCAATATGTTGATGGCTTTGGTCACGCCTGACTTTGAGGTGCAATCACCGTTTTATGGGTTGAGGTGGATGGCTTATGGAAGCTCTAGATGGTTTTAGATTGACGTGTTTCATGAGATTCCACATTCATGCTTGGAATATGGCACGAGGGTGAATGGCTGAAGAGAGATTTGGCTCAGTCATTCTATGGTTGGGTGTAACATGGAAGTCCCATCCCGAGTTTGGATTTTGCATCATCAATATGAGGTTATTTCTCCTTGCATTTCTACGAGTATTACACTGGTCTATATGTGGATTATATGTTTGTGATTTCCTTGGTATTTCTGTTGCTGTTAAGTTGGATATGTATGTGTTTTATGACAGTAGCTATGTATCGCTCTCATCATGTTTTTGCTAGAAAATTAATGAACAATGTATCTAACCTAATGGATGAAATAATAGTTTATGTGTTGAGGCATCAATGATTCTTAGCGATTCTTAGCTAAGTATGAGAACCTTATGTTCAAATATGTAACTTAGAGCTGTAGATTACATATTCATGATATGTTTGATGAAATCTATACCATGGCTAGTAGTGTCCATTGAAGGTCTTATTCAATTAATTGATTTAGTACTATTATTTCCATGTTATCTTACTTTTTTGAAGGTGTCATTCAATTATGGGCAGTGGCATAGGCTCTAGGCCTGAAAATGTGGCTTAAATCCCCAAGACAGTGCCACAAAATTCAGCAAAATAGTCCTTGGATGTTGGCTTACAGGCCTGTGAGGGAGTCCAAAGGTCCCTGGATGCTAGCATGCCCATAGCATTAGAGGGTTGAGAGGTCAAGTGTTTCAAAATCTTAGTGGGACCAAAGGGCTGGTTGGCAACAAGGTTGGATTGGTTCCTAAGGGTCCTAATGTTGATATTGAATGCTTGTATGGTGTGTTTTCAATAGTTCCACTTCCTTAACGTGACTTAGGAGGTTGAATCATATCATAGTGGTCTCTTGCCGCATGTTTACCTAGGCTGGTCAGTTTCTTATGTAAATGTGGGAGGAGGGTGTTACAACAACGGTTCCTCTTTTGATTGCAGTTCCAAAAAAAAATTGTTCTACCTTAGACAATATAGAAAAATTAAAATATCCATAACTTTCATTTAATAATTTAATCTTTCTTGCAAGAGGTTTTCGATTTGAAATATGACTTGAATTTGAATATGATGGAGTAGATGTATTCTATTAAGTATTTGGACTACTTGTTGGATTTATGGAAACAAAATATTTATCTTTATGTATAATAAATCTCAAATTTTATTATTGCGTGCCTTTATTCCATTGTCATTCCTGTTCTTCACCAAAAATCATGTCATGACTAACCAACAATTCTTTAGTTCATGAATTAAATAATTTATATGAATTTTTCTCATCATTGTAGCCAACGAATATATATGTAACAACCCTTTCTGCTTCACTGCCATGTTTGTAAAATTGACAATGTGTTACCAACATGGGATTCATGATTGGCTATAAAAACATTTGTAGATATCTAAAAATACTAAATGTGAATTGTAACTGGTGGATGACTGGGAGAGAGGAAAAAATGGATCCAAAACTATTAGTGGGAGGGCCTTTTTTATGTTGCGGGTGAGCCCCATACATACTCGCATTAAATACATAACACCTCCTACCAGCCATCCACCAATTGTGTTGATAGTAAATTGAAGAGATGGGACTGGGTGGTGTGGGTAGAGGACTATGCTCGTCCCCATCTCCCTCGAGGAGTGAGACTGAGGAAACCTCTGCCTCAGGGGGAAGAGGAAGATAGTCAATATGGAGGAAGAAGAAGCTGAGTCGAATTAATAGAAGAGGCAAGAAAGAGGAAAAAAATGCAATGAGGGGTAGCAGAGATTAAAAAGAAATTGAAAGAAAAATATTGGCTAAAATACATAACAAGGAGCTAAGGCAAATGCAAGTTCATGAAGAACATGACAAGAGAGAGAATCCCTAGGATGTTGGGAATAGAGTGTGTTATAAATATACAATATGTAGATCTAGAACAATGTACATTGGGAATAACAACAAAACACATGAATACAAAAAAAATAATACGATTCTTGGGAAGGAAATCCAACCAAGATTCTATTAGACTTCGGGTATATTTATACATAGATAAGATAGATAGATCAGTTGTACTCGCTCACAGCCAATCTTCATTTACTTTACTTTATATATTTTCTGATGGTTACTGAAATTCACACATACATAATATATGATGACAATCTTAGGTCTAAGAGACCCTTACAACATCTCTCCTACCCTTGATGCCTTGAATAAAGTCTTGGATGCAAGGTGAAGCTTGTGGTGACTTTTTCCATTGAATAAAGTCTTGGATGCAAGGAAAAGCTTGTTGTGATTTTTTTGTATATGATGACCACTTCTTATAGATCTAGACTATTCACCCTCTCTATAGTCTTCTTAACCAAATGGTCTTCTACTCCATCTAGGAACTGTCATCAACTCCTCTCCAGTCTGGAGGCATCCTTTCTGCGCTCTCTATAGGTGAAGGACTGTCATTCCTAGGAGTCTTTTATCAAACATAAGATAAATAAGAGATCAACAAAAGAACTATCCCACACTTTACTTCTTGTACAATCCAAGAATAACTTTGCAAATTTATACTAGGGGTTCAGTCCATACATCCTTTTGATGTCATCATTGCTCAACTCTTTTGTGAGTTCTCCTTATATGAATTCCTATTCTTGAATATTTTTTTGTCATTGCAATCTTGCCCCATGTCAGATATTGTTCTACTACTATATGTTTTCTAAGAATATATAAAGTATGTATCTAATGAATTACATGAAGGAATGAACATAACTTATACTTTCTATGACTCATTTAAGAATATTTACAATTATAGTCGACTAAATATCGACATACATCTAAAAAATCTGACCAAATTCAAACTTCTCATATCCTGCATGTTATTTTTAGACAACACTCCATAAATTTGATTCTACCCAACATAATAATTTCCAAAGCTTTAACTTGAGTAGGTTGTTGTGAGTGACATATCCATTCTGTAAAATAGTTATTTTCTTGTTGATTTTATTGTCAATCTGCATTTCATCACCATACATGATTGTGATACAAACCAACATATAAACCAAATTTTAAATAATATATACTAAGTCTTACAATTGAGTTACTTGAACAATTCGAAGTTGATCATGGAATTAAATTTTTGCACACAAAAAATCTAATGTCCAGAAGATCGATTGTATTACAATACATAATTAAAACATGCATTGGTCACATAAAATTACTAGTCAACCAAGTCGACTAGGTCCTTGTAGTCTAGGCTTATCAACATATTCAACCTTTTAGAAAAATAACATTGGTGAAATGGTTGACTTCCTTATATCCAATCGACCATGCATTGACCAGGTTGACACTTAGTTGATCTTCCCCTTTCAACTATCTCTATACTTAATGAAAGTCAAAATATGTAGCTATAGTGTTTTACTCAATCTGGTACTAAGTGTTGGGATGGGGTCCCCTAGGTTAGTTTTGGGGTTAAAACCCCATGTTTTGATGTAATTCTTGTAAAAGATGTAAAGTCTCCATGATTTGTGGATGTGGAGTGTATAGATGATTATGAGTAAAATGGGTTTTAGTCCCTTGTTTATGTAAAGTTGAGTTAGTTTTGAGATCCACCCATGGTCCACAGACCATGGGATTATATGAAAAAAGCTATAATTAGGCGTGTCTTAGAGAGTCTAAGGAAATAATTAGATAATAATGGATGTAAAGGGTAAATAGAAGATAATGCAGAGAAGTGCGTCAGATAGGAGAGAAAGGCTCTGTAGCTAAGTGCACAGAGGTCGAGGTAGAGTCCACAACTGAGTGCACGGACCCCTGTAGTTGAGTGCGCAGGGTAGTTTTGAGTCTGTAACATTGCATTGAAGACCAATAAAGAAGATTGTTAAATAATTCCTCTGTTTATCTGTTTAGTTTTGTTGATTTATGATCGCAATATATGCTTTGAATGAATAATATGCTTATGAAATATTGATCTAATGATGCGTGACTCTACTAAATTATTTTTAGAAGATATACACAAGCATCTTTATGTAATTTCTCGAAGACTTTGATGAATTATCTACTCTGTTTATTAATACTTAAGTATATCTACATGATGTCAGATCTAAGGTTATTTTCTAGTGCATGTGAGTGGATGAATATACAGTTAAGGGTCCGCTAAGTCCAATCGTTCACCTTCACGAAGGCTTGAAGACTGTTTAGAGAGAGTTGTAGTACCAAGCCCTAGGGTATTATAGATCTGTGAGAAGTAAGATCTAGGGAAATAGAAGACATCACACTAATCTTTGGATGCGAAAACTTGGTTCCATCATCCCCCATACTGCTTCAGGTGAGACTAGAGCCTGCTCTACATGGGTTGTTTTCGAAAGGGCCAATAGTGTATGGTTTTGTTTGGCACAACTAACTATGAACCTAGGTTAGGAACCCCTAAGCAAACAACTTGTTGGGACTGAGATCTGCTTGAAGGAGATGTGTGATGTCATATCACTAGAATCCAACCAAGAATGAAATTGAGAAATGGTTGGATAGAAATATTCATGAATTTGTGATACAAGAGAATAGGAATCTGTGCCTATCAAAAGAGCAGTGGTTAGACATATATTTATATATAGAAATACATGAAATTTTCTTCTGCACCTTCTCGATCGAATTACATGAGTGGATAGCTAAGTTGGCAGACGGCCAAGGGAGGTGGAAGCTTAACGGTCTTGTAGTGTGGACTCTGCAACTAGTGCAATGATTAGAAGCCTCTGAAGATAAGATCACGTGTGATGTCGACCACTGGCTTGAATGAATTATAGGAAGATTTGTTACAGAATTCACAGTTGATACCTCATTCAACTACAATGAAGCAGAGCGACCCTTCTTCAAAGGACCGCGAGGTAAGTATCTGAGATCTTTGAATACCTGGATTAAGATGGTCTTGTGTGAGAAATGGGTTATGCCATTGCCTTGATGTTTGGAGCTACGTGAAGTTGAAAACTCTTTAGGGATTGAGAGAAATTTGGTCCTGAATATAGCCCATTGATTAGACCTCCTTTAAGTGAGGATGAGGGATCATGGAGCAATGTTCAGTTGATAAAGGAGGGTTTTCCACGAACACATCAACCATCCACTCCACCTCCACCTCCACCTCCACTACATACACCTTCAACCACACCCCCACCACCACCACAGTCGTTCAACATGTTGAGCACAATGAAGTTGCCAATTTTCAAGGGTGTAAGAAGTGGGGATACAGATCAATTATGGTTTGTTGCAAATGCTATGTGGATAGCACAGCAGATCACTCATGACAAAATTAAGAAGGTGTAGTTAGTTATTGCTCTACAAGATCGCACGCTGACTTGGTATATTAAGTATTGCTATGATTATCTTGTGGAAATGTTAACAGAGACTAAGGTTGCTTTAAAAAAAGAGTTTAGTAAGCCTAAGTCTGACTCGTAGTTAGTAGTTGGATTTAAGGACATCATGATGAGGGTTGATGAGACACCTTGGGACTTAGATCAAATATTGAAATGTGTGATTTGTGAAGCTAATATGCATCTTACAGATGGTCAGCACCACGAATGGTTTATAACTTCACTTCTACCCCACCTAAGGATTGCATTGTCACTAAAGAAGATATCAATTCAGGAAGATGCCCTGGAAATCGTGATGAGCTTGCATGTGATGCCTATGGGGGTACATCAAATCCATTCTCAGTTATAGAGCCTATGCTTAGAATTGGAGAGCTTGAAGAAAGATAAGGAGGCTAAGAAAGAGGTGTGTGAGGAAGTTTGGTGTCTAAAGTGTAAGAGCTCGATGCATGATAAAGACCTTTGTCCCACATTTGTGAACTATATCAGAGGAGGGGGACCAATTCCCCTGAGACCAGGTGCTCCAATAGGGCCAAGCAGGGGGTTGTGCTATGGTGCGCTATTTGTTAGGTGGTTGGAAAACACACAATGGAAAATTTCCATTTTATTCAAAAAATCATTCAGACACCACAAAAATTGTTCTATGACTTTAGTAATTTAGTGGGCCATGGTGAGCCCCACTATCGTAGCTATGAACTGATGATGGAGAGAATTCCTACCGACCCAATGTAAGTAGAAATATGGCCTCTAGATTAGGGTGTATGAGGAGCGCGTGGAGGATATCAAGGAAGAGGACGGGGCCAAGGAGGAGGAGGGCCTTGTAGAGGTCGCAAACAGGTTATTTTCTATAATTGTGGGACACCAGGGCACTACGTGTGGGAGTGTCAAAATCAGACACGCCCATCGTGTCAATATTGCAGCCATTTTGACCACACTATAGAATAATGCCCTTTGTTGATAGCCAAGATGCAGGAGAAGAAGGCGTAGCCTAGCAGCCTACATAGAACTTAATAATAATGAGATCTAAGCCTCACGAGGAGGATTTGAATCTGAATATAGTGCTAAGAAGCAGAATAACGGCTAGTGATGATAAGGGAAAATAGTCTAAAGATGACAGTTGGGTTTGCAAGGCCCCTAAAAAGGAAGCTGGTTTTGATTTGGTGTGAATTAAGGAAACTTTTATGGAAGCCAAGAAAAGCTTCACTGAGGCCTCTATGTTAGGGAGCCAAAACAAAGTACCAAAACCAATGTGCCTACAAAGGTTTATCCCTCTGTTCTTACCACGTTCTTGGAAACCTGCATGAAACTACTGCGCGATAGAAAAGCTATGAAAGGCCTATAGGAGCTAATAAACAAATGTGCTGACAAAGAAAACACCCCTGATGGACACCGCATAGTAAGAAAAATTGGCAAGCATAAGGCTAGAACGGGGTGCGAGATGCGACTCACTGCACAGATAGGATCTTTCTAGATCTGGGGTCTGTTGCAAACGTTTTTTCTAAATAGACATGGGAGAGAATGGGGAGACCTGTGCTGCAGTTGTATCCGATCCATCTTAGGATGGAAAACTAGTAGAAGATCATCCCTATCAGATGACTACATAGAGTAATAGTGGATATAGAATGTGCGAGTGCACTGGCTGATTTTGAAGTCATAGATATTTTTGATGACAATAATCCATACCCCATGCTCCTTGGAATTGACTGGGCTTGACATGAATGGAGTTATCAAATTGAAGAAGCAAACAATGTCGTTTGAGAAGAAATCACTTTGAGTTGTAATACCGTTGGACCTTGCTGAATGGTCACGTTACACTAAAACAGTCCGCAATTATGAAGAAAGTGAGGATGATTTAGACTAGATCTACAAAATTAGCACAACATCAAGACTGGATCAATCCAATAAAAAATGGATGAATTGCATGGTACCGAGAGAGTTCTTGCACCTCTAATTCATACGAAGAGTTGGAGCATTGGCAGAATCAACTGCATGAAGTATCCACACTGCGCTGCAACATGATGACTAAATCGTTGTGCTATGTTTAGTCGGAGGTAAGAAATTTACCTTATTATGATGGTCTGACTGATGTGGATAAATTTTTAGATGTGTTTGAGCATGACGTCCATGAGCATCACCGCTTCCAAGCATTAGACTTATCACTGCACACTGTGCCTTCACGATGGTGGGGTACGCACAAAGATAGCTTTGATGGATGGAGGGACTATAGAAGAATGATGAGGTTGTAGTTTGGTTGACCTAACCTTCAATTGAATGAGAAATATGATGGGAGGAATGATCCACACAATCATCTAGCAAAGTGGACTAAAGCTTATGGAATGGGGCTGCAGTTGGAATGGGTACACTTGTTTCTCCATAGTTTAGACACATTCCCCATGAACTAGTATTTAGAGAGAGAGCTTTGCCATGGAATTGTGGAGTGGGATATCTTAAGGGAAGGATTCGTAATGACTTTCATCTTTGAAGATGGGTTCAAGAGCATTGATGAAGCTCTACAGGAGGTTAAGGCAGTGATCTTGAAAATACTGCAAGAACCTTTAGAATGTGTCCAACCACATTGGAGCACCTAGCTGTGCCATGCACTACAATGTTATAATGTGACTACTGAGGAGGACGATGAAGACCCAAGAAATATTAATATCCCAGAGGCCGAAGGGCATCGTGAAGTTGAGGGCCTAGATATAGAGAACTCAGACATCACCGCGCCGTTAAAAACCAAGCAAGTGAACATTAGGACTGAAGAAGAACCGAAGTTTGCAAAAATTGGGGATTATTGGGATGATGCGACTGTAGATAAGGTTGTTGAGCTACTCTGCAAATATTAGGATATGTTCCCTACTAATTTTTTAGACTTGAAGGGCATAATAGGATACTTTGGTGTTATGAAACTCACTCTAAATCTGGATGTGAAGCCCGTTAGCAGAGGTCATATCACCTAAATCCTAAGTATAAGGAGAAGGTTCACTTGGAGTTGGATAAGATGCTGGTAGCAAGCATCATAGAATTAGTGGAGCAGTCTGATTGGGTGAGCCCTATGGTGGTACAGGAGAAGAAACAGAAGGATGAAATCAAGATTTGCGTAGATATGAGGAAGCTTAATGATGCGTGTGTCCATGAACCATTCTTGACACCATTTACAGATGAAGTATTAGAAAGCATTCGAGGGAAGGAGGCCTACTCATTCACTGATGGATTTTTTGGGTACCATCAGATCAAGATCGTGCCAAAGGCTAGGAGGAAAACAAGCTTTGCAACAAAATGGGGTTTTTTTCAATACACTGTGATGTCGTTTGGACTCAAGAATGCACCTGCCACATTTTCTCTTATAGTCATCGCGACATTCAAGGAGTTTATTCATAAGTTCTTTGAAGTATACTTTGATGACTGGACAATGTTTGGTTTAGTGAAGTGCCATGTAACAAGTTTGTGCTTGATGTTGGATACATGTCGTAGATACCAGATCATGCTAAATAGTGTTTATTCTGTGTCCCCTTTGGGATTATACCGAGTCATGTGGTGTGCAAGAAAGGGTTAATAGTGGAACTTGCAAAGATCGCGGTGATAGTAAATTTGGAGACACCAAGGAGCATTAAGACACTGCGCATGACACTAGGACATATGGGATATTACAAGAAGTTCATCAAGGCTTATGATTAGATTACCGCACCCACAGAAAAACTGTTGAAGAAGGATGCTACATTCTGTTGGGATGAAGAATGTCAACGGAGTTTGGACCTGTTGAAAGACAAGATGGTCACCATGCCAATCTTGGTCTTCCCTAATTGGAAGAAGGAATTCCATGTACATGTTGATGCTTCTTGCATTGCATTGGGTGCAGTGCTAACGCAAGTCGATGAAGGAGAGATGGACAATCCCATAGCCTTCGCGAGTAGGAAATTATCGAAGGAAAAGAAGAATTAGTGAATGATAGAGCACAAAGGATTAGCCATGGTGTACGTGCTGCATTAAACACTAATTGTTGCATGGAAATTTCAAGATGTACACATATCATTCTGCCTTGAAATACCTAGTCAATAAGCCTGTTTTGGGGGAGAATATTTGTTGATGGTTACTTCTATTTCGGGAGTATGACCTTGAGGTAATTGTGAAACTAAGAAGGTTGATTGCATGACCTGATCATCTATCGTGAATTGAAATAGGAGAGGAGCCTACTACTTTGGAGGAAGGGTTTCCTAATGCGCAACTCTTAGTGGTGAACATAACAAATAATCATTTTGTATATATTATCCACTTTTTGACTAAGGTGGTGGTGCCAGAAGGGTACAAAAGTGAGCAAAAGAATGAACTAGTAGTGCGCATGGAAGACTTCTCAATGATTATAGGAAATCTGTATAAGATGGGTGCAAACAACATATTGCGAAGATATGTGCCAAATTTTGAGTGGAATAACATTCTCCCTAGAGCTCATGGAGGGGCTTTGGGAGGACATTATGTTGGAAAGGAAACCGTGCAGAATATTTTACACGTAGGTCTATGGTGGCCTACATTGCATAAAGATTCCGAAGGATATTGTAGGGAGCGTGATGCATGTCAAAGAACTAGCAGACCATCGCGGAGGGATGTATTGCCACTAAATTCTCAAGTGTATTTGCAACCATTTGAAAAATGGGCAATTGATTTTGTTGGACCAATTCAACCCCCAGGAAAGAAGACAGGAGCACACTACATCATCACCGTGATGGAGTATCTAACCAGATGGGCAGAGGCACAGATGATCAAGAATTGCAGAGGTGCTACAATAGCAAAGTTTTTTTTTTAATATGTCTTAAGCAGATTTGGCTGCTCGAAGATATTGATGAGTGATCGAGGTATGCACTTTCTAAATGAGACAATCAGCACGTTGACTGAGGAGTTCGAAGTCTATCACCATAAGAGCACACCGAATCATCCTTAGGCTAATGGGACATATGAGGCCTTTAATAAGATCTTATAGAACGTGCTTATGAAGATTTGTAATGCGCAGCAGAATGAATGGGATGTGTGCCTACCTGCATTAATATGGGCTTATAGGACTACTTGTGAAAAGTTGACTAGGCAAACACCTTTTAGATTGGTTTATGGTGTAGAAGTTGTGATGCCAATGGAGTATATCGTGCCTAGTCTGCACATTGCAGCTCTCACAGGTATGGCAAATTGCGAAGCCTTGGAGGAACGGCTCGCGTAGCTGATGGAGCTTAAAGAGGACCGATTGTTGGCTAGATTCCATGAGAAAGTACAAAAGGAACATGAGAAATCATGGCACGATTGACACATCAAGCTTCGCACATTCAAGGTAAACGATATGGTATTGTTTTATGATAATGATTTCACTAAGTTTCCAAGGAAATTGTAGATGCATTAGCTAGAGCCATATATTATCAAATAAATTACGAATAGAGGTGCAATTCAACTCGCAAAGTTGAATAGAGAACCTTTTCTGGGATGAGTGAATGGAAGCCGCTGGAAGTTGTATACAGGGGATCCCTCCCAATGACTATATGGTTGCAGGATGGTTTTAGTGTTCCCAGTGATTGCAAGGAAGCATAGGATTACAAACTACACTGCCAAGGTTGGAGGACTATGCAGCCAGCGGACTACGCAAAAAATGGTAAAGTGGCAATATAGGAATCTATGCTAGTAGGGAAAACTTTAGGGGCTAATATTCACAGGTGGGCTAATATTCCACGCTTTTTCCAAAAAAATATTCACCAATTTTCATTTTTATGAAAATGAATTCGCCCAAATTTTATAGTATAAAATTATTTTAGCTTAAAAATCGCTAATATTTTATATTTTCTGAGATAAAATAATTAGAAATCTAAACATTTTTTAAAAATTATCATCAAACATTTTAAAATTTGAATATTAGTGCCTAGTAAGATTTGCCAAGTGTGGAGCGATAAAAAGCTGTCTTTGTAACTCCTAATTACCTCACATTAATTGTCAACCTAGGGACGACTTTTTATTTCAAGAGTGTACTCAGTCTGAGGAGGCTATTTACTCAAGAGTAATGTTTTGCAGTATAGTACTTAAAATACAAAAGTAAATGAATTCTTGGAAATAAATCTAACTACAGCAAAATACCTTGAAGCCTAAATAATTCATTCGGAAAAATAAGCAATGTATTAGTCAAGGGTCCAGTAACAATAACTCATCCCTTTAGAAACTGATGTAACCAAAAGTAATCAAGGAACAGATCATCAATCTGGGGACTAGACAGCAAATGCCAATGCCCACTACAGTTTCAGATTGTTCTGCACACCAAAGCAATCAATAATGCAAATAACAGGAAATGAAACAGAAAATGTTCTAAACTAAATCATTCACTCAAACAACCATCAATCAAGGATACAGTAGCAATAACTCATTCCTCTGGATATTGATGCAATTGAAGTCAAACCAAAAAAAGACAATCAATCTGGGAACGAGGAAACAATAAACAATGTTCTCTACAATTGACAGTCCTGCTTTAAAGCAATTAAAAGGAAATCGAAATTGAACTAAAGCTACTATTGAAAGTAAATTAGGAAAACGCTTTGGAAGCAAAATCTTGCAATTAACCAACATAAATGAACAACAAAGGAAATAGACAACAAACTGTAATTAAAGAAATCAAATAACCAACAATCCATAATGAATATCAAAGTTGGAAATGAGCGGAGAAGCCTTACATTTGAAATGAACAACATAAAAATATACATTGAGGAGAATAATAATCTTTGTTATGATGGAAAAGAATAGCCACACGATTCAATCTCAACTTCTGCAATAAAACAATTTCATAAAATATTATAATAGCTCACTGCAAAAACATGAAACTGTAATGCAATACGACAAAGAAATAGAACTAAACCAAACCATCACACGACGGAAATTGGAAAGATATAATACAAAGCAGCAGTGTAATCCACCAGTGGCTAGGCCCTTAACTTCCAGCGGATGCTGCTGGGCTACTTCAAGTGAGAAGAATGAGCAGCAACTCCCAAATCATATATTAATCATCAAATTGTGAAATCATTACAACAACAAAAGCTTGAGAATTACAATGGTAATGAAGCAATCTCCTTTTCCTCCTATTCTATCCTATCATGAATAACCCATCATCATTCTTGAATCTCTAAGTCTGAATCCTCAATTATCCATCTCTAAATTCATCATCTCTCTCTAAATTAATCGTCCTCAAAATCATCCCCCTCTTTGATCTCTGTTCTAATTTAAATATAAAGAGAGCAGAGAGTGGTTACAACTGTGATAATTACAATATGATCATTATTACAAAATTGGATTATTTCCAACCAATTGATCAATAAGAAGATATATTTCCATTCATCTCTCAACAAGAGCAAGACGAATTTGGCTTTGTAGCTGAGATTTGGAGGACGGCCGCAACAACAAATCTGAGAAAATCATGCTCAAAGAACCCTGCGTTTCTCTCAATACAAGACACATTTTGGAAAACCGTTTCTTAATAAAGTTAACTAGGTCCGTTCTGGACAAAACCCATGTTCCCGATTTTCCTGATTCGACTCCATTTGCTCAAAATCTCAACCACAAAATTGTCACTCCTTATTCCAGCGCATTTCTGAGTTGGCACTTTTAATGATCAAATCTTCAATCTGGAAATTATCTTGGAGGCTAAAAATGATGAATAATGTTATAACGAATTTATTAAAACTATCATGGATAAAATCAAACGTAATCATCAATTTATTAGAAATAAAGGAGAATAAATAATATTCATTCATAAGAGCATAAATCATTGTAAAATAGAATTATATGATAAATTATGATAAGTGATATAATAGAGAAGAGTCAAAATGGATAAAATGAGTGTTACAAAGTGGTCATATTCATGGCCCAACACACCCCCACACTGAATATATTGCATGTCCTCATGCACCAAAAACTGAATATGTTGCATGTCCTCATGTAACCCAAAGACAAAACCCATATGTTAACCAAGCAATAAAATTTTTTCATCTCAGCTCATAAAATGGATAGAACAATTGAATTCTTCCTCAATTAATGAATATTCGATTTTAGCAATCTTGATGAAGGCATAAAAATTAAGTTGCAACAAAATATGATATAAATAACAACAACCTTCATTAACCATTTTCCCAAAAACTACAAACCAGATTTTGTTGAAATGTTGCAAGTAGATTTGTAATATATGAATGCCTCTATGATCCAAAAATTAGATCGGTTTGATGCACAGATCATGAGATATAAACAAAATGGCTGTAGGTGAGAGTGCATGAATTCTGAAATTTTATGAACCAATATTACTTGAAATTGTTTGGGTTTGTATATTTTAATGAGACGTCTATGTTTTCCAAAAATCACAAGAATTGAGTTCATAGTTTTAAAAATGTTATGGAAATCAATTTCTGCATTGAAATTGTATGCCTTGAATGAGAAAGAAAGTAAAAAAACAGCCATCATGCGTAGCAATTCCTCCCACTCTCTGAAGAATTAGCATGCCCTCATGCAATGCTACAAAACAAATAGAGGCGGTTGCTACCAGCTGTTGAATTCTATGCTTGGTGTAAAACAACATGGAATAAGGGAGGTGTTGAGAATGAATAAGAATGTACATGGATGATAAAGAATATGAATGACATGGGCATAAAAAAGAAATGAATGAAAGCGACACTCCGCCAAACGGAAAGATGATATGCCACTGAAACATGGGAAGTGGTAAAAACTATGAAATGAAGGATGATAAATAATGCTCAAAATGGATTTTCATGAAATGAATTCGTAATAAATCAAAAAATTATGTTATTTTACCTCAAGTTTTACCTCCAAAAGAAAAATGTGGAATGACATATATGTATTGGCAGTTGTTGAAGCTAATGTAGGCAAAGTTGGTGCTGAATGTGATGCAAAAGGTGGAATCTAGGTAAGCACATAATGTTTGAAGAATTGTTCGTGTTCGCAAGTTGCTCGAGCCACTTTTGTTAGTTACAATAGTGTGGTCATGCTGTGAATATAATTTCCCATGCATACTTGTTGTTCTCCTGTAAACAAATCACACTTGTGCATACAATGTTCTTGAATCCATAGTGTTAGTTTTGAATAGCAAAAGATAAGTTGCATACAAAAATTTCAATCAAAAAAACTTTTGTTTACATGCAATACTGAGATTTTGTCAAATAAACAAGTTATGGCAGAGTGCAGTAATCATATCGCATGCTAACCCATAATGCATACATTCCCCTCTCCAATTGGAAAAGGAATTGCATGACCATAAAGCATATGAGAGGTGTTGTGCTGACGGCAAGGCAAGAGGATGAACACTACAACAGTAAATGAAGCAGAGTACAGATATCAATGATAGGACGACGAGAGTTATGGTTATAATGAAAGCAAAGTGTAGAAAGATAGTTATGAATAAAAGATGGGATGCTTTGGATTGATGATAAGTTATGAAAAGAGAGAAAGGACAGCAATATGCCAAAAAGATGTTTTACTGACTGTGTTCTTAGCTGAAAAGGATGCGATTGATAAGAAAATAATTTTTCATTCGTAAAGGTTCAAAATAGGGAAAACAATTAAGGAAATAACTTCTCTGATAAAAATAAAAAAATAAGAAAAGGGTATTATAGTAATAATTGACGATAAGATATAACTTCAATACCATAAGCAGAGCCTCTGCTACCAGCACGCGTCCATAGCCTCGGTAGGGTTGCTTTTTAGCCCATCTGAGCCAGGATCTTCAATTTATAAATGGAGAGTTCCAATGCTATTCTACAGAAGAGATCAGTGTGTTGGCGTGGTAACCAGATAACCACACTACCATTCAATGGGATTTAGAAAAATTGATCAGGCTAGCTCGTGATGAGACCTCCTGTTCCAAGGATAATTTGGCTATCCAATGGATCATAACCCTGGTGTGGTGGCCATAATGGGAATGTCACTTTGTTACAGCCTTATGAACATGGTAGGCTGGTTCGTAATGAGACCCCCTATCCTCCATTTGTGAACAAAATTGTGTTGTTATTACACATTTTTATGACAAAAAGAGGGAGGCTCAGTACTCCTTAAGAGTAGGGATGGTGGAAGAAGTTGAACATGTCAATAGAAAAATATACCCATAATCTCATTTATTATAGATAGAGAAGATTATAACCAGGAAGGGTGGAACCAGCATGGTATTAAGATGATCAATCAGTATCATGTTACAATAGAAAATAATGCAGTAAAGTAATATATAAATAATTGTCTTCTTTTGAAAATAAACTATCATCAAGGAGTTGTCTTGTTAAAGATCATAACGTAAATGATATTAACTTGCTTCAATAGAATCCATAATTCTTGTCCTCATAAAAATAGTGTACTTCATACCATAAAAGGGAATCAATAAAATGTGGTTGAGATGAACTAGGAATAATCCCACAAGAGGAAGGAAGGGTTGCTCTCGAAAATACTCCCAAAGTGTTGCTCATTTGAAGAAACAACAAAAACACTCAAAAAAAGTGTTGTTCTTTGTAGGGAACAACAAAGGAAATGCACACCAAAAAGCAAAAATACACACAAAAAGTGTAAAATGGCATTGTTCTTTTGGAAAAAGGAACAACAAAAACTAAAAGTGTCATTCCTTTAGAAAAGGAACAACAAAAACCCAAGTGCCATTTCTTTGGAAAAGGAACAGCAAAACGTGAAAGTGCAGAAGTGTTGTTCCATTCGGAAAGGAACAACAAAACGTGAAAGTGCAGAAGTGATGTTCCATTCGAAAAGGAACAGCAAAATGTGAAAGTGCAGAAGTGATGTTCCATTTCGAAAAGGAACAACAAAACGTGAAAGTGCAGAAGTGTTGTTCCATTCGAAAAGGAACAACAAAATGTGAAAGTGCAGAAGTGTTGTTCCATTTCGAAAAGGAACAGCAAAACGTGAAAGTGCAGAAGTACTGTTCCATTCGAAAAGGAACAACAAAACGTGAAAGTGCAGAAGTGATGTTCCATTTCAAAAAGGAACAACAAAACATGAAAGTGCAGAAGTGTTTTTCCATTTCGAAAAGGAATAGAAAAACATGAAAGTGCAAACGTGCTATTCCATTCGGAAAGAAACAACAAAACGTGAAAATGCAGAAGTGTTGTTCCATTCGAAAATGAACAGCAAAATGTGAAAAAGGATTAGCAAAATGGACAATCATAAAATGTAAGCATGCAAAAAAAAAATTGTTGTTCACGGCATTGATGCTTACGATGAGTTACACTTTGAATGAAGCAACACTTGAAACAAAAAATATAAAAGAAATTAGAAAAGAAACAGTATGTAAATAAATAAATTATGTTACAACAGCTATGATATTATATCAAAAAAATGATCTATTAGAAAAATGTTTTGGCAGCAAAGACATGACATGAATCTTCAAATGGAAATCAATTCTTCATTTCTTCTATAATGAATTCGTTGGGTAATGAGTTGGATGAAATTCCTTCGTTTCATTTAAAATTTCTTTCAAAATCACTCGTCCATAAATTGACCTTCTTTTTCTCTTAGGACCTGCAAAAAACGAGTATCTACCTGCAATAAAACATTAAATCATGGAGAAAGAGAGGTGTACAGGCTCCCTTAATCCAAGAATTATGAAAAAAATAACAAGTAGTTACTTTGTATAACAAATCCACAGAGAAAATAACAAAGTAAAATTTATTTGTCACCTGCGAGAGAGCGATGGTTGACCATACTAACCAGTGGTGTTTTAATCACAACTTCTTCTTTTTTTCGTCCAAATTGAGTGATTCCAAAGCCAGATGAGAGTTAATTCAAAGGTTTATTTGCAATAGAAACAAATTTTAAAAGTTCAATGATGTGATATGTCAATTTTAGTTGGAACAACCTGCATAACAGAGTCATTTCCGATTACCCAGCTTAGACCAACAGTTGATATTTCAAGCATAAATTTTTCGTTTGATGTCAGATTCGAATGATTCAAACTGGAAATGAAAGTAGATTTATTTATTTATCTCCAATAGAAATATGCTTTGAATAAAATAAAATTGATAGGTCAAATACTGTAACGAACAGCCGGAAAAACAAAGTTCTAAGGATGCTGATTTACGATAGACAGTCAGTATTTTGATCATAACTTCCCCATACGATATTTAAAATGAGTGATTCCAATTGCATTGTAAACGGGATTTAGAGGAGAATATACCATAGAAACAGTTTCTAAAAATTCATTCATTTAGGTCTCCAAAAACTGAATGTCCCAACTCTGTTCCTGAGCTGCCCGCTAGACATCTGGTCAATGTTTTGGTTCTAAAATTTTCGTTTCAAATCCAAATTGAGTGATTAAAATTGGGTTGGAAAGTAGACATCAAGGGATACTTAGGATAGAAATAGGTTTCAAAAATATTTCCTTTTGGTCGCTGAAAACATGATTGTCCAGCCTATTTTTGCAGAAATTCCATCAAGCCCAGAAGCCAAAAAAATATGATATTGAAGCATTTTTTCAAATTGGTGATAAAAGTGAATATAATTGTTTATAGAACTATTATTTCCATTGTAATTCATCTACATACACAAGTGAATTAAAAAAAATATCACCGATGTTGATTTCCATAGCATGATGTAACAAAAAACAACTAGCTTTACAAAAATAAAAATAAAAAAGATGTGTTTGTTTTATTTGTTTATTTATTTTATTTTCTCGACTATACTACTCTTATTTGAGAATCAAATATGTTTATGTATAAAATTATTTCCAGTGGAGCCATTTTCGAAACAAGGCTTCATGTATACACATACCCAATTTTGAAAAATGCATATTAATGAAAATTAGGGTATGAGAAGCCAACTTCCCTTGAAGAAATGGTATCAAAAATTGTTGGGTTGTGTTATATTCTTCCCACATAGTTTATAGGGTGTTTGAGGGGTACCTGTAACCCCACTTTATGGGGTCTGGGGCAGCGCCCCAGAAAATTTTGGTTTTGGACCCTATGTTTTTCAGTCCATGGTATTGGATCGATGGTTTTTTGTTCCATGGTATTGAACGTGATGGTTTTTCGGTCCATGGTATTGGATGCTTCGGCATGTATAAATATGTATTGTAACATTGAAAGGAACATAATGAAAAATCAAGCTGGTAGTCTCGGTTTTGAGATGCAGTGAGAAATCTCTGTGTATATGTGTTTTATGTGTTACGCTCTCACATTTTATTTTTCCTATGATTTAGAATTCATATGCAGGTAATTTCTGTACGGGGTTAAAACCTACATTTGGTATCAGAGCTGTTTTGGCTTCAAAGGGAAGCCTTTGTTGCTGAGGGGTTTTGCTCGGGGCTGTGGTAGACCCTGTTCAGTGGGAGATCTGCAAGATCGATTCTGGTGGTGAAAGAAGATGGAGAGAAGTGGAAAGATAGAGATTGAGAAGTTCAATGGTCAGAGGTTTGAGTTGTGGAATCTCAAGATGGAGGATCTATTAGTGGATAAAGATCAGCGGATCGCGGTAGATCTGGGTACTAAACCAACGGGAGTGACCGATGAAGAATGGAAGAAGTTGGAACAGAAGGAAAAGAGCACAATACGATTGTGTGTCTCAGATTCAGTATTGTTGAATGTATCAGGGGAAGCTACGGCGAAGGCGTTATGGGACAAGTTAGGGACTTTGTACCAATATAAGTCTCTGGTGAATAAACTGTTCCTGCAGAAAAAGTTGTATAACCTAAGGATGAAAGATGGAGAATCGGTGACACAGCATTTGAATGCATTTGATACTGTGGTAAGTCAGTTATTATCTGTTGATATTAAAATTTCAGATGAAGATAAGTGCATCAGTTTGTTGTGTTCTCTACCAGACTCGTCGGATAGTCTGGTTATTGCAATAGGTAGCAATGCCACTTGCTTTTGCCAGTTTGATTGAACAGTCTTAGCCTTGCCTGAGGGGAGGAGATGAGATGGAAAAATATGGACAACCAGAATGGTGATGCCTTGTCTGTACGAGGACGGTCCCAGAACAGAACCAAAAATAAGTCATCGAGTGGGAGATCTAAATCTAGAGGGAGATCTAAATCTCCAGGAAAACCTACAAAGGTGGTGTGCTGGAAATGCGGAAAGGAAGGGCACTTCAAAAGGGAGTGTAAATCTAAAGCTCCTGATAAAGGAAAGGGTTTTGACGATGCTCCTTCTGCAGAGGCGAAAACCACCTCAGATGAAGGTGGGGATGTGTACTTGGCTTCTTCAAGTACACATGTAGATCATGAGGCATGGTTGATTGACTCAGGTGCATCCTTTCACTTCACTCCCCATAGAGAGTGGTTCTGCGAGTATGAGAAATACGATGGTGGTGATGTCTTCTTAGGAGATGATAGGAAGGCTAGAATCATTGGTCGCGGAAAAGTAAAGTTGAAGTTGCAAGGTGGAAGGGTTAGAACCCTTCCGGGTGTTCTGCATATTCCTGCATTGGCCAGAAATCTGATTTCTGTAAAGCAAGTTGGATGATGCAGGTGTAAAGACAGTGTTCGAGAAGGATACCTGCAAGATGGTTCGAGGAGCACTGGTATTGATGCGGGGAGTTCGGATTGGAATTCTGTACAAGCTGCAAGGTAGCACTGTTGTTGACGGGTGCAATAGTTCTATGGTTCCTGAAAATGGAGCAGAAAATCTAGTGGTCTCTGGAGAGAAGACCATGTTGTGGCATCAAAGGCTTGGACATATTGGAGAGAAAGGGCTTCGAATACTTTATGGTAAAGGTATGGTAGAAGGTATGAGTAATAGCTCTCTGGATTTTGATTTCTGTGAAAATTGTGTATATGGGAAGCAGAATCGGGTGAGTTTCCCCTCTGGTGGTAAGAGGACGAACCAAATATTAGAGCTTGTGCACAGTGATGTGTTTGGACCTGTGAAAGTTCCATCACTGGGTAATTCTGTGTACTATGTATCATTTATAGATGACTT